>WTSP01000870.1:14830-25255 GCA_025331215.1 Actenoides lindsayi | reverse complement strand
GCGGGCTGGGATGAGGAGAGTTTAATACAGCACCACACAAGGAGAAGTAACAAACCGTAACAGCAACGAAACAATACACAAAAGGAGCAGTATCAAACAAACAAAAGCCTGGCCGACTGCCCTTTTGAGCGCTTTACCCTCTTCCCTAACCCCTCCTCCCTCACCCCTCATCCCTCACCCCTCACTCCCCACCCCCCTCTATACATATCCAGCATGACATCAACCTTGGCTGGTTCATTTGTCCATCCTGCCTGTGGCCCCCTCCCCACTGCTGGTGAAAGTTAACCCTATCCTAGCCAAACCCAGGAATAAATATTACTGAAACACTCTTCGATCCCATGTGACACAGGGGTAAATAAGCGTCAAATGCATGGAGAGGTCGGGCAAAATGTAGGGGTGAACATTAAAGTGAGAGGAATGGCAAGATTAATTGCTCTCATTGTTCGTAACGTGGTTATCACAGATGTAGGTTGAAACAGCTGTGCTTTGCTTCCGCTCAATTACACATCAGACTCTGTAAAGCAGTGTGCATGAAAGTAAACATTATGTGTTAACACCATGCCTTAACTGCAGTGAAGACTTTTAATGGCTCTCTAGCCCACTAAAGAATTGCTAGCTAAAGGCAGAGTGCTCAAATAGCACACAGTTAGTAATAGTGTACAGTACATTTACTCTGAGAAATTTAATGTATTCTGTAACATGTAGTTCCTTAATCAATGTGGGGAAAAATAAACCACTTCTAGAAAGTCTTCTGAGATCAAATACCCACTCCTATTTTCATCTTACTGTGAAATGGAAGGGGAAGTTGGAAAGGCTCTTAAGACACGCTGCATGACACCCATTCTACAGGGGTATCTTAGAGGGGTTTACTTCAGATCAGTACTGGTCTGAGTGCCTGATACTCCTTGCGCTGCCAAAGCTGCCACCCTGGACTGTGTTTCTGGTTTAGCAGCATATGAAAGAATCATGTGCCCTGCAGGGACTGTGAACTAGAGTATGTGTGGGCAAGCAGAAGATTCACTTCAAAAGTGCACATCTGACCCAAACCAAAATGCTTATGCAGGTACATCTACTGGGCCCAGACTGCAGAAGGTGTGTGCTGGACTGGGGATGTGAAAACTGCAGCCTTTGTGTTCTTTAGAGCAGTTCAGGTTATTGCTATGTCTCCAAATGTTTCCAGACATTTAACCAGAGACTGTGGTATTTGCCACGCTTCCCTTCTCAGTCATTCCTTGGAAAATGTCTGCTTCTCTTTAGCCTGATATCTGAGTAATTACTGGTACCTGAAATGCATCCAACTCTTACCTCTGACCAATCTGTGCCTGACATTACTAACTCCTAGAGATGCTGGTGGCAACCATGCTGAGTGTCTGCACAAACAACCCCTAATAAAAAAACTGCACCTTGGTTTACTCCATTCACATTCTTCTGTAAGTCGTTCACTGCTGCAATCTGAAAAAAATTGCATCTAGTACCCTTTTGCTGAATAGAAGTCGGGACAACATGTTTACTCTGAGGGAACGCTAAGACCTAGCTTACTACCTGGAATAAAAAGCACATCCAAGGTGAGTTTCATTCAGACAAATACAATCATAATCTGCTTTGATGAGACCTGATCACCTTGCAAGTGGGAAAGTTCAGTAGACTGTTTACAACAAAAAAATAAAAATAACCTTTGAATTTTCCATAGAGCAGGATGAAATATTTCATCAGTATCAGTAACAGAACAGAAAACCTAGTCTTCCTTTGAAGAGCTGGATTGAGCTGGCAGCCAAAATGTAAGTTATCTTGATAAACAGCAAAAAAAAGTTTCACTGAAATAAACAACAAAGGCAAAAATTAAATGAAGAGCAAGAAATGGTGAAATCTCATAGTTGCTCAATGTCTTTTCAACTGTTTGCCAAAGTGACATGGACAGAAAAAGAGCAGGAGTTGGTAATGCATCCAAGTTACTCCATACTTCCAGCCTTTTTCTTACTCTGTTTAAGAATTCACTTCTGAAAGCAGAAAACATCTTTGATCTGTCCCTGGTTCAGGAGACAAATTATTTCCTTTGAACATTTATTGCTCCCCATACTTGTAATGGCAGGAGCAGAACCTGGCAAGGAAAGAAGCAGGGTGAAGGAACTTAAATCCTTTTAATCATACTTTAAATCACTGAGCAGGAGAGCTTGCTTTAATGAACTTTACTATTTTGTTTTCCAGGAGTAATTTTTAGTTACTTTTCCAAAGGAAGGTTGATTCTCATTAGCTGGTAAAACAATTGTACAGCTTGTTTATGGCTAATACAGAATTTGCAGTAAGTGTGATACTTTTTGCTTTCTGGAATGATCTGTAATGTTTGTCTAAGCAACTATACAATGTAATATAAATGTTATTTACATATAAGTGTTCATGCTTTATTAGAAAATAATTCTATTCTACTTTTCTGACAAGAAAAAAAGAGCATTTATCTTTTCTTTCTTTATGTCTGTATCTACAGAAATTATGGAAATGTAGAAAAAGAGACGGAGTTGAAAAAGCAAAACACAAAGCAATATTTTATGTTATTTTATTCATGATTGGAAAGATATCTTTAAATAATCTAAGTAAAATAACATAGGTAACTACTGCCCTAATAGTTTTCATTCTGAACTGATGTAACAAAACCATTTATTACATACAGTTAGTGGACTGAAGGAATCAATATTCCCATAAAGTTTTTTAAAACTAGCAAGTCCTATCATCATGTATGTAAGGAAAGGGGGGGGGGGGGAAGTCTATCTGCTTCTAAAATCTACTGTAGATTTCATAATTGTGGAACTAGTCTTTGGGATAAACTATATGAATGAATTAAGATGAGAAAAGTATTTTCTCAGCATTATCAGAAGAAACTGTTGATAACCAGAAAACTCTGGGTCTATACACATAGCATGTGTGTCTCTCAGTTTAGGTACAGTGGAAAGGATTTTTACCTGCTGTCCTGTTTGACTTTGTGTCTAATTTCAGAAACAGATTTCTGTCTTACCATTTTCTATTAAATCTGTCTATGGCAAATCCTGCAAACAGATTTAAGTATATTGGAAACTTGGATTATACAACAGTATAGAGGTCTGTTTTCCTGCTAGTCTGAAAATTTAGAGATATTCTTCTTGATGTTACAGAAAATGATGTCTGGTATGCTGTCTAGAATGTTATATTATATAGGAGAATATGTTCTCTATCGTATCTTTTTTTTGCTCTAATATTGTGTATCTACCTCAATGTCTGCAAGATGGTGAAACTGTAAAATGATTTTCTATTCCTATATGTTTTATTTCAATAAGAACTGTAGACCATCTGTTTTAGTAAGTTAATTCTATAGACAACCAGGGAATATATAGCTGTGGCTATAGAATATAGAAAGGTGAAATAAAATGAAATATGTATTTTAAAGCCATAATAAATGAATTAGCAAAGAAAATAATTCAGGGAGTTCACGAGTGGCCCAGAGCCCAAGCTGTACTGCAGTATTTTGTGCAAGATACAGCTTTGATAAAGCATCACTGCAGCTGATTCCAACCAGTTTATTATTTCAAATGCATAGGGATTTGACTACTTTGACTAGCACTTACTGTGCTACATTATTAATATAATGTGTCCTCATACAGTACAAAGATCAGTTGCAAAGTTGAGTAACCAATGTCCAAGGTCAGCTTCCACACTACTCTCTTACCTGTGGGAACAGATGATATAACACAGCAGTTTTTCATTGCAAGGTGGGTTCTGCTCTCATCTGCCAGAAATTGGAAGCCAATCTGGTCATCTGCAAATGTCACTGTTTCTCAAAAAAGTGGAAAGATATATTCTATGCATTTCGTTTGTCAATGACAAGAAAGTAATCAGAAAAAGTTAGTATGGATTTACTAAGGGAAAATCCATCTTGATCAGCCTGGCTGCTTTCTAGAATGAAATGACTGACTATGAGTATGAAGGGAGAATGGTGTCTATAAAACAGCTTGAATTTGTCAAGGTTTTTGACCCTGCTTTCCACAACATTCTCATTTGGCAGCTGAGTTTAGAAAGGCAGGACAAACAGACTGTTAGATGCACTGAAAATTGGCTGGACAACCAGAATCACAGGCAAGTAATCAATAGCTTGATATGTGGCTGGGATACCTACTTAGCCAGATGTCTGTGCTGAGGTCTCTATTGTTCAATAGCTTCATCAGTGACTTGGGTGACAAGACAGAACATATTAGCAGGAAATCTGCAGACAAAGCTAAATAGAGGGAGTGGCTGGAGCATCCAACAGTAGCGCTTCAGTCCAGAGGCACCACGAGAAACTTAAGGATCAGACCAGCAAGGGATTGGTTCTACCACAAGAAGTGCAGAGATCTGTACCCGGGACAGACTAATCCCTTTCATCAACAAAGACTTGGAACCACCTAACTGAGCATTAGCCCTGGTGGGAAGGATCTGGGGGTTACAACAGAGTATGTGCAAACAGTACAACTCAACCCCAAAACCAGAAAAATGGAAGAGCTTGATCCAACAGATGAAGTTATCTTCTTCCACCTGGCTATAATGACCCTGCATTTAGAATATGGTTTCCAACTTTGGGCCTCTTGTTCATGGTGGATGTTGCAAAACAGGAAGGAATCCACTGAGACTATCAAGCTGGCTAATGGCATATAGTATGTGACAGAGAAGGAGAAGTAGAGACAACTGGGCTTGTTTAGTCTGGCAAAGAGGAAGTTGGAAGACAATTTAATACCTTCCTACAACTACCTGAACAGATGTTTCAACAATAGCAGAATCAAATTTTTCTTGGAAAAACAAGGGGAAGCAGCCACTAATTTCAACTTAAAAGTCCAGATTGAACATGAAGATTAACTGTTTCAGTAGGAGAGTAGTGCAGCACTAGAAGGGGTATTGGTATCCAGAGAGACTGTGGAAAGCCCATCCTCAAAGAAAAACTCAGCTGGACCAAGTCACAGTTGTCCCAGTTCTGGTGTGGCAATAGTCTGCCTCAAGCAGGAGAAGTTCCTTCCAACTAACATTTCTGTGAGGCTGTGATTCCCCCAGACTCTGCTTTCTGCACTAGGTTTATTTGATAATGCAGATGGATAAAATCCGCTTCATTATTTCAAGCTTGAGTACAGGAAGTTCCACCTCAACATGAGGAAGAACTTCTTTACTGTAAGAGTTACAGAGCACTGGAACAGACTCCCCAGAGAGGTTCTGGAGTTTCCTTCTCTGGAGACTTTCAAGACCTGTCTGGATGCATTACTGAATTATCTGCTCTAGTTCTGTCCTGCTCTGGCAGGGGGATTGGATTTGATGATCTTCGGAGGTCCCTTCCAACCCCTAACATTCTGTGTGTTCTGTGTGTTATTATCTTTCTTTCTTTTTGTACGCCAAGCAGGTCAGGACTATTGTGTTTTTATTTTGTTTTCCATGAAATTTTTCAAACCAAAAATCTTAGGTGGTTGAAGATGAAACAATTGGAAATAACAGACCACTTACTATAGCTAATGCCACCAAAATAAAATAAAAAGCATAATTGTGGGCAAAACAATGAAAAAATCTGAAAAAAACCAACCAAACCCCAAACATTTGTAATCCTTGGCACAAAATTATATTTGGAAGAGCTAAGGAATAACCAAGAACATGCCCATACAATATACTCATATAAATGCCCATAACACTGGCATTAAAAGGATTAGATAGCTGCACATGCAAACCCTTGGCTGCAGCGGTGGGAAGAAGTGGTACAATTTGTAACTAGCTAAAATACTTTGGAATTGATTTGAAATGTATGGCTTTCATTACTGTATGGAAGAGAAATTCAGTCACACTGGATTGATGGCATTGTGAGACTTGAAAGATACTGAGCTGCTATATTCATAATGCAGATAAGGCAAAGACTCATCATTCTGAAAACAAAATGGTGTCTGAATATACAGTGATTATCCACTGAAAAAAAAGGGACTTTACAGGCAATTAATGTATTTTTCTAAAATATTTTATACTGGTTAAAAGACTTCATGTGAGCTATTAAAACCCTTATGTATAATATTAGTAAAAAACTGTAGAATACTATACAATGTTCAGGGCCCCATATGATAAAATATGCAAGTTCTGTTCCAGTAAGTTCTATTTTTCAGATCATAGGAAATCTCCAAAGAAAATCCTGTTGAGGGAAAACTGTAGCAGATGCTAAGAAAAGGAAAGCTCTCAGTTTCTAATTCTGACCTTATTAATCAACTGTGCACTGGAGCTGCACAGTGCACTGGCATTCATACACAATGAGAAATGGGGAAATCATTCTCAGCAGACACATGGCATGGGGAATGCTGGACTATTTTAAAAGCTCACTAATGAGTGTCAGGTACTTTCAAATCCCCTTGCAGAATTTCTATTCTCCTGTTTTTTAACTGTGCCAGTTAGGAGTACAGTGTACTTCCTTCTTCAGATACCATCTAGCTGAAGCAGTTCCTAATCCGGCCCTCCTCTCTGTTGTGTGTTCTCAGACTGAGTTAGCAAGTGACAATAATCCTCCTCTATGTTGACCAGCATTTGTACCTGTGTGCTAAGTACTTAGAAAATCTGGCAGAATATGTGAGCAGCAAGAGATACACTCCTTTGATGATATTTTGAGGAACTGCTCCGGACAGATCATGGGTTTTTCTTTCAAGGGATCAGCTGTCTTAGCATAAAATCATGTAGTGTGTTGTGTGCTACTTTTATATGGGAAAATCTTAATTGCTACCATGAGTCACAGAGCTAGATATAGTTTACAGGTAGATGGAATTTAAGCAGAAAGAGCAAAAATGTGTATGTAGTGTTAACCACCAGGTCACATGGGAAACCTGATGAGATGTACAGCATGTGATTGAGAATGCTTGGGGAGAATTAGAGCCAAAGAAATTCAGGCATCAGTGTTCCATGTGGAGCCACAGCTGTTGCAAGTTGAAGCTGTGCAAAACCCAGTCTCACATGATGTCACAATGTCATTCTAGATATTGCTAAATTATTAATATGAAGAGAAGCTCCCACATATAAACTACTTAAACCCCTCCTTTTCAGGGCTATTGACTGCCTGAATCTGCATGAGCTTGAGATAGGCAACAGAAGCAAATGTGATAGAAAGATTGCAGACATGGAGTTTTTCTTGTGTGGTTGTTTGCCTGTACTGTGTGCAGGGAAAGGAGATTCAAGGTACATTCAAGATAAACAAGAAAGATAACATCAAAGAAATTTCTGATTTGCATAATTGATTTCCTTAGAAAAGGCAACATTTAAAGTAAATCAAACAAATTAAACAAACTAAAGGACAAATAAATGCTAAGTAAATATTTAAAAGTCAATAAAGTAGGTGCTTAATATACTAGTTTTTGAGGTTCTAATCATGGCAGAACTCAGAGCTGATATTCTTCCCAGATAAACACCTCTCTTTAAAAGGAAGAAACAAATTACATGCACTTAAGAGGATGTCTGATATTCATTGGCTACGCATACTATTACTTTGTTTCCTGACCAGTTATCAGTTTGACATACATATTATACATAAGGCCATTTTGAATATCTTCCTATCAGCACTTTGTATTTAGTTTTCAATTTTGCTGGAGTGTTGCCTACTCACAAAATGATTATTTAAAAACCAGGAATAACAGCAGAACAACCTATTTCCCAGATATACCAGAAATAAGAGCATGTTACTTTATTCTTACAGTCAGAAAAGCCTATCCTAATGATGACTATCTGTCTCATCTAAGTTGTTTCATTTTTGACATGTAGCTAGTTTCAGCTAAACGAAAGGATGCAAAATTAAAATTCAAACACTTTGGCTTTGAATGTTATTTAAAATTTTGTGAAGTTTTACAGAACTGGTTTTGTATACATATGCATACAAATGTATATATATTTGACATTTATCAAACTTTGACAGTATAAAGTTGATCTACGGTTAGGATCCACATTAATCTAGAATTATTAGTCTAGTCAAGTAACAGGGCCATGTCAAATTCTGACTACATAAATTATTGCAATATTATCTTTACAAACATTTGTAGCAGTAATTCTCTCCTTTTTACAATTTAGTTAAAATGCCATAAATCTAAAATTTCAGAAAAGTTGAATGTATGTTGCAAAAAAAATCAGCACTTATGCCAGTAATTCCCTTGTGTCATTACTAATGGTAGTGCAGTGGGTTGACCAGACCCAGTACAGTTAGGGACAGGACCAGGCCATCCCAGCCCTTTCCAGAGCACGATCTATATAACCCAATAGTGCTAAAATGCACAGGCTGATTATGATCCCAGATAAGAGTTCTCAATAAAGGAATAGAGATGACTCATTGTCTCAGATATATGCATAACTATGAACTAAGAGTAGTAATGAAGTTAATCTTTTGCTCAAGATATAAAAAGCTATGCCTGTGCATACATACCTAGCGCACAGACACCAGGTAAATAGCTTTAAAATACTTATAAAACATTATAAGAATGGCTTTATGATATAAGAACTAATCAACGCTGTATTGGAAGAGATTTTTCGGTAATTTATTGCCACCACAGAAATGTGTTAAAAATTAATTAAAAAGAAACCAGGTAATGTAATTAACTTCCCCCCACACACCCCAAGTAAATTAACAGTATCTCACAAGAAGATATTAAAGAAAGTAAGGAGATAAAAGACAAGTTACTGCTTTGGGCAAAAGCTAGGAAGGAAAAAGAAAAGCAAAAAATGAAAAAATAAATAAATAAAGTACATTTTATGATGACAGAAAGATGAAAGTAGGTCTATATTAAGTCCTGATTTTGTTTAGTATAAAGAGAGCAAGATAACTATATCTAGTATATAGGAAGAAACTGTTTAGGATATAGGGAGCAAGGTAAGTAAAAAAAAAACCCCAAAACAACCAAACAAAAACCAAACACAAGGAATTTCACAGGGATTCATGGAGCAGACTGGAAATGATGGAGGGAATTGAGAGATAATAACAGCAGCAGTAATGCACACTGAAGGGGAAAAATGAGCAACTTGTACATATTAAGCCTAAATCAAGTGTACTAACTGACAGGGACATGGGCACTCCAGATAGCACTACAGTGAGAAGCTGCAGATGGAGAAATTAAAAGATATACAGAAATATATGAAGTGGTGGTAAGGAAAACTACAGAGAAATCTGCTGCTGGAAAGATTGAAGCAGATGATTAGGTGGAACAGTGCTAGTGCAACAAAAAAAACCCCAAAACACACAACAAAATTTATTGTAAGAAAATTGATAATGCGAAACAAGAAAATATTATTTAATCAAGTTCTGCATTTGTGCTTTCAGTAATTTTCCTGAATAATTCTTCCTTCTCATTGACATATAAACATAAAAACATGGAACGTTTACATTTGTTTAGTTGTTCGGGTTTTTTTCTGAAGATTACAACACCTTGTATCTATAATTATTTAACTAAATAGTTCTATAGTTTCATAGATGTTTGTCCACATTATTAATTTTTTTCTTTTAATTATTCTAGAAACTATTCAATGATTATCTATGTTTATTGCATGTTCATGTTCTTTATAATTTAATTTTCTTTAATTGCATTGAGACATTTTATTGTAAGTTTGGGTCAAACTGGGTTGAAATAGGAATTGAACTGGAATGCAAGAAGAAGTATTCTAAATTAGTTAAGAAAAGCTGGTGGAAATTGATACATTTTTAAAAAGAGATGGAAAAAGGAGCATTAACTGGAAAAATGCAAATGTTAAACTTGTCTTAAAAAAGGCAAGTGGGAGAATCTGCTGAAGTACAGTCAAACTCACCTTAGTACATGGGTGTCTTTATATAGCAGTTCCTCCTGGAAACCATTTCAAAGCACGGGAAGGACAGAAAGGTTACTGGGCACAGCCAGTGTGAGTTTCTGAAGGGGAATTTTTGCTTTACTGATTTGGCTGGCTCTTGTGATGAAATGCCCAGGGCTATGTACAGATGTCATTTATCTTTACTTTCTATGCAGTCTTACGTAGTATTTTGCTAGCCAACCTGTAGGCTGGGAGGGCCAAAAGGAAGCTCATGAAGATCAAAAAAGAATCACTCAGTATGTAATAGCCCCAGTGCAACAGTACATGCAGGGAACTGACACAGCAGAAGGCTGTGCTACTATCCAACATGATCTGGACAGGCTGGAGAGATGGGCAAAGGCGAATCTCATGAAGTTCAGTAAGGGCAAGTGTAGAGTCCTGCATCTGGAAAGGAATAACACCAGGTACCAGTATAGGTTAGGGGTCATCCTGCTGGAGAACAGCACCACAAAGACCTTGGAGTCCTAGTGGACAGCAAGTTACCCACAGGAACAGCAATGTGCCCTTGTGGGCAGGAAGGTCAATGGCATAGAATCATAGAATTGTCAGGGTTGGAAGGGACCTTAAAGATCATCCAGTTCCAACCCCCCTGCCATGGGC
>WTSP01000867.1:46208-61847 GCA_025331215.1 Actenoides lindsayi | reverse complement strand
GGGACGGGAAGGGACGGGACGGGCACGGCACGGCACGGCACGGCACGGCACGGCACGGCACGGCACGGCGGCGGGTTTGCGGAGGGGCTTTGGCGGGACGCGAGCCCCGCGTAGGGCTAGGTATCGTCCCGGCCGCGCCCGGCGCCACAGCAGCCGCCGCACCCTTAGTCCCAGAGCGGCGGGAGGGCCGCGCTGCCCGGCAGCGGCCGACTGGCGGCGCTCGGCGGACGGAGCCTCCGTTCGGCCGTGGCGACGGAGCACCGAGCTCGTTTCTGACGGGTGCCGCGGCGGGGAGTGCGGAAGCCGCGTTCTGAGCTCCTGCCGGGCCCGGCGCTGCGACCGGCGCTGTCCCATCAGCCGCCCGCACGCCGCGCTTCCCCGCGGCTTGCCGGTGACACCGCTTGGGCCCCGCTACAGCGTGCGCTGGAACAGCCGGCGTCTCTGGCGTCCGGGTAGTGCAGTGATGCTGTTGCTTTGGTTTTTAGCTTGCATAAACGGTTTAGTCTCCGTTAATAAAGTAGTCTAGCGATCCCTCTAGCTGAAACAACTGCCGGGGAGTTTGTGTCGGCTGTACCGCGGATATGTTAGTTACGCCTGGCTTTGTATTTTTTTTATAGTAGTACGTCTTATGGGGTCGCCTTCTCTGCAGAATTTCAGAACTCACTTGGAGGCGTTGCTGTGCAACTTGCTGTAGGTGAACCTGCTCCAGCAAGGGGGTCGGATTCGATGATCTCCAGAGGTCTCTACCAACCCCTAACATCCTGTGATTCTGTGATCTTAGGATGATGGTTAGATTTATTTTTTTTTTTTTTAGTATTCTCAATCACAGAATGAATCGTTTGGTTCAGACCTTCAAAGATCATCTTACTCCAGTCCTTCCTGCCATGTGCAGGGACACCTTCCACTAGATCTGGCTGCTGAGAGCCTCATCCAGCCTGGCCTTGCACACTCCCAGGGAGGGGGCTTTTACTGCTTTTCTGGACAGCCTGTTCTAGTGCCTCACCACCCTCGCAGTCAAGATTTTCTTGCTTGTATCCAGTCTAAATCACTGGCCTTGCTGAAGTTAGTTAAGCATATTCAGAAGTTTGTGAGGAGGATATGACACAAGTTTTGTAGGTAACAGCCATCAAATGTCGTAATTCCTCAAACGAACACTTCTTCCAGTGTTTTATTCAGTTCTCTCCTAGAAGCCATTCAATGCCTCGCAAATACTTTATTTTTTTTTTTTTTTGCAGGTGAAAGAACATGCTTTTGCAGTGTACCCAGTTGTGTGCTAATAAAACTAGCTGTTGATACTTACTTTAGCAGAGGAATGTTGCATATTCAAAACTATTAGCATTTCCAGAAAACATTCTTGAGATTTCTTTTTTTTTCCTTTCATCTATGTAACTCCAGAGTAATTTCTGGAAGTTTTAAAACTGTAGAATGATGTAGATATGACAGAGTACGTTTTGATTATATTTTGAGACATGTGATTTTTCTTCAGTGCAGCGATTGGTTGCTGGGTAGTTGGTAAATTCTATTCTTAAGGAGAAAAATAGATTTCTTAGAAAGTCTTTTAGTTAAACCTATTTTTCTCCCACTGTTCATTACGAGATTTTGTGTAGGTTGCAATAAAGCTTAAAAGGGTGCTATGAAAAACTAGTTTCTCAGTGTTTAAAGCTACATTGTAATGTGAAAATTGGGCATAACTAGTAGAGGTATAGTTTCCCATATCCTGATATAATATTTTTTAAAAATTAATTTATTTAAGCAATTAATAATTTTTGAGTACAATACTAGAAAAACTAGTCAGGATTGTTCTTCTCTCATGTAAAATCAGAGTTTTTTAGTTTGAAGTTAACTAATAATTTATTTGGCCTTAATATGTGCCTAGCAATTGTACCACAGACTTGCCTGTGCTTTGAAAATGAGTTCTTCAACTATTTTCTTAGTTGAGATGGAAAGAAAGTTGTGTCTCTTTCTCCATCAGTGTGCGTGACAGCTGTATAGTAGTTGTGTGTTTTGAGGCTTATGAACATATGTACCAAGGTGAATTCTGATGGATGAGACCTTAAAAATCACTAATGATACATCTAGATACTCTTTATTAATAAACAGAAGCAAGCTACTAACCTTCATTTTACTTTTCTTCGTTTGATTTTTCAGGATACTTTGGGATAACTATGTGTGGGAATATATGGTACCAGTTGTTGTGCTTTTCTGTAAAAAAATAAACCAAAAATGCTAGGAACAATAGGATTTTTTTAAGAGAATGTGTAGCAAGAATAATGTATTTCTTCTTGAAAGTAATTTTCTTTTTCATATTTCCAGTGCAGATGATTGGCTACTGGAATGAACAAAATCGATTTATAGTTAATATATTACGCCAAGTACTTCTGTGTCCAGTCCAGCAGGAAGAGATTGTGTCAACCATGGCTGCTAGCCAGAGATGGTAAAGATGAAGTCCAGGCTAGTTTCTTCTTTTGGACATTAGTATGGATGTCCATCTGCTGTAGAGCTCAAAAGTAAGGCTTCATGGCTCGCTAATCTTGACTGTTGAATACATCTTATTCTTCATGTTGGTTTGCTTTAATTAATGGAAAGAACAGATAAATGATTTTGCTACTCAACTTGAAGTGTATCTTGGCCTTTTTTTAATGTCTGTGTTTTAAATGTTATCTGTATTGGTTTGTTTTTATCAGTAACGCTAAATTAGTGGGTTTCTTCTAAGGGTGAGCTGAGTTCAATTTATTATTCCTTACGTATATCCATAAATATTGCTGATATATCTAATACAATTAAAATATATTAAAGTAGAAAATTCCAGGTTTATGAGATAGTTGAAAGACTTGCTATGTTAATGCTGCTATTAGACAGCAAAGCTTGGATACTGACCTACTTAATCATAGTAGATGCATTTAACTCCCTTAGAATTATTCTGTAGATAAGTGGCATTTGTGATACTCTTAGGCAAATGGATAACATAGCAAAACAATCTATAAAAACATAACATTTTGTATTGACATTATTCTGAAAATTGGCAGTGGATATTCCACAAGATATTTTTTTTCCTTTTCATCTACAGTATTCGAGATAAGAGGACTAGCAGCACAGTTCTCTTTCTTGACTAAAACTGATGTAAAATTGAATGACATAGTGGTAATTGTTCACATGACGTAGCAGTAACACTATGGTAACTGTTGGTGAGTGTTAACAAATGATTCTTGTGTTATGTTGCCAAATAAACGAAGGCCTGTCTCTATTACAGGTTTTAATGTTTCTGTGGTACGGAAAGGAGTAGTCTTTGAAGCTTCTCAAGTAAAAGTATACGTGATTGAAGATGATGTTCATTCTCCAGTGTTTATAGACTTAAAAAGCTGCATATTGGATGTGATGAATTTGTCCACTCCAGTCAGCTGCACTGTCATGGAAGCTAAATGGTGAGCTCTACTGTATTTTTAAGTTTAGTAATATGGTTCCTGTTTTTGCGGTTTATTTTATAGATCCCTAAACTTGCATAATTCAGACTGAAGAAGAAACAGATAGGGTGTGATACATGCAAGCTTTGCCATGTCTATTTGGTGATTAGGTGAGCAGATTTACTTGTAGGTGTGCATACTGACCACCTGATGTGCAAGAACCCTCACATGACCGTAGGAGGCTTGATTTAGATCTAAAGGGAGTTCCTGTCTGCAGTTAGGAATGCTGATCTGGAGTTGCAGAATGGTTTTCTGTATTAGCTGAGGTGGTAGAGGTCAGCTCTAAGTCTTGCACATGGCACTTATTTTCTGTAACATGAAAATGTATTTGATCTTTGGCACAAAAAAAAGTAAGCTTTAATTCATTCTGTTAGCTGTGAGAGCTTTTTTTTTTACTATTTGAAGTCTGATTGTACAAACCTGCCAATTATATAGGAACAGCAAAATTCCATGAATATGAATTTTGATTAGGAAATCAGACTACAGACTACTCCTTCATCTGTGGAAACAAAATTCCACTGCTAGGTAATAGTTAAAATTTCTCTCTCTTACAAAACTACTCTGTGTTTTCTGCCAGATATGGACAAAAAGCTGGTGAAAAAACTGTTTTTCTTCAATGTTCTATGTTCAGTGTAACTAGCTGACTTGTGAAGTGAGTGTCAATTTAAATTATGAGTTACAAAAAGCCATTTGACAATGTAGAACTCAAAAGCTATTTCTCCTGCTTATGTCCTTTCTTGAAGATAAATGATTACTATAAATGGTGTCTTAGATAAAGGCTGTAAGTGGTAAAATACATTTTGTAGTTCAAAACCAATGATCGATGAAATAATAATAATATATGAAAATGGAACTACAAAGCATTCTCTGAATTCCTCTTAGACTGCAAATCATACATGCCATGAAACTTTCCAGGCATTTTGTGTGGTTTTGTCTTTGATTTAGGCTTCAGAGGGCTTTATGCTTGTAACACTTGTACGGGTTAAATAATTATGGCAGGAGGAATCTCCTACAATATGTAGTATGAAGATTTCATAAAGTTTGGTATGTGCTGGCAATGCTGTAATGATTAAAGAAAATATTGCAGAAATAAGAATTCTTGAGGATAATCTTTAAACATTTTCAAATAGAATAAGGAGACAAAATAATTAAGTGGTTAATATAGTAATATTCTTTTATTTTTGTTTGTGTGGTGGTTTTGTTCTGTTTGTATTGATTCAATACCACTCTATACTAAGAACAAAAATAGGGTTTTGTGTTTTTTATTTTTGATTTTCCAGTAATGCCATTGTGAGCTTATAAGCTGTGCAGAAATCCTATTTTAAAAAGGTGTTTAATGCTTTTTTCCACAGTAGTTACTGTTGTGCTGTTTTGTGCATGTTTTTCATTTCTATAATGTCCCTGATTTGCTATTACCTGTGATGTTTTGTAACTTGTTTGTGAATTTTTTTTTAATTATCCATTGGTACAGTTAACCAAAACAGTTGATCACATAGTTAAATTTTCCTTCCAGTAAGTTTTATTGTGTAGCTCTTCCCATTGTGCTCTTGGGTTTTTCCCTGGATAATTAATAGAGAAGTTGGAAGGAGAAGTTTTCTTGAAGACTGATTGCCATACAAACCTGTGTAATTTACTTAAAGATTTAAAGGTGTCTTTTTATTTACTTTACAATATGTACTCCTTCCCTTGTTTGCATTCAACATGCTCTCTCCATGCCAGAAGTATTAAAACCACCAGATTTAAAGAAGCAAAACAACATCCCCACTGCCTGCAAACTAAGAAAATCATTACCCTTTCCACAACTCTTCTCTCTTTGCCCTGGTCCTCTCCAGTTTTCAAATTGGGTTCTGTTTTAATCCCTAACCCACACTTTGCTGACATTGTTGCTACCTAGCTTTTAGCTAGGTTTAGTTGAGATTGACACTTCTTGCATCATGACTTGCCTTTCTTTCATCTCTGTTATTCCCAGCCACAGAAAAATAACCCCAAACCTATACAAGCTGTTGCACAGTTTACAGATGCTTTGGCTGATCAGATCCTTCTTATTTCCTGCTTGATTTACCACTATATCTTAGCTTATTACAGTAGCTAAGAGTCACATAAAATAATGATACGTGATTTTACTTCGCTTATTGCTCATCTTTTGCCCTTTGAGTCACGTTGTTTCCTTTGAGTATGGCTCCCATAGTAACTGCTGAAAGCTAATAATATGCCTGTGGTTTTCTTGCAGTACATGCAGGTTTTAATGATCATTATCTCCTACATTTATTAGATATAGAAAATGTGTTAAGTACATGGCACCCTGCAGAACAATTACTGATGACATACAATTATTCTGAGACCTGTCTTGTTTTTAAATGGAAATAAACTTAGTATTTATTAAATCATAAAATACTTACAGGCTGCAGCTAAAAACCTGAAATTTCATCCTTTGCTATTAGTGTTGTCTTTAAAGGCAACCCTTAGTGTAAATTACTGTCCCACTTGTTGCTGACATTTGTGTCTGTTTTGCTAGTCACCTTATTTGAGAAAACATATATCATCAGGTAGAGTTCTCAGTTGTGAAAAATGTTAATGGTGCCCGTGCACAAACCTAGAGGTAAAGTAGAAAGTTTTAACTCAGAAAAAAAATGAATTAAATCACAGTAGACTATCCCATCTGCAATTAATACTTAAAACTTCATGTAGACAGAGGTAAGCTATTTTAGTATTTTCAGTTCTGTATGAAATGATGCCAACTTTGTGGTTAATTGGAACATGTTTATTTTTACAGTATATTTCATATTTAGTGGTCCTGACAACTTGTGTTTTTGTATAGAGTACCTAATTATTGTAGCCAGTGAAAACTGTTTTTTAACTCCTGAGATAATTTAAAAGGTGTCCAGTTTGAAGTTACAATAAATGCGTATAAATATATTAAACTAGTTTAATTAAATATGTATTTTTGTACTATTTTTTCACTCTACTCATAAAAGCTTGATTTGGTTATTTTAATATTGCTTCTGGTGCTCAAGGGCTGATGCTGCTAACTGCCAAGTACATTTTATTTGAACTGAAATAGTAGTGGAAATGAAGATACTGGGGATTAGAGGATTAGACCTTTAATTTGTATTGTGTTTGTGATCAATTGCCTGTGTATAGTTTAAATGTATATACCTTTGAAGAAAAAGAGGTGGAAAAGTGATTTTTTTGTTCCACATACATGCAATTGTTTCATGACAGAGACGGTTTTGCGATGGTAATTCATGTTGAAAGATGAGCCTTACTGCAGGAGGTTAAAACTTGTAATTTTAATGTAAGTGAATGGAATGATTTTTATTTTTTTTTTAAGCATCCTGAAAGTTTATTGAATTAACAATAAAGATAATGAAAAATAGTAAACCCCATGTTATGCTTAAGTCAACTTCCGGAAATCCAAAGTGCAAATCTGTTTTAAGTTCCTGCTGCTTCATCTTTCATATCTTACACAATAAGTGGGTCTGTTTAACACTTTTTTTCAAAAAGTAATATAGATATTCCTACATGGCATAATTTTACTTCAGTGAATATTTAGAAATTTGGGCTCGCAATCAGATTATTGAAATAAGAGAGTGTTAAAACTGAAGAGGAATACTCATGTTTTTTGAAAACATTCGTATTTTGCAGCTTGCATAATGCCAAGTGTGAGTCACAGTTACTACCAAATAGCAATGAATCAGAATTGGACACTGCTGAAGATCTGAGAAGGAAACTCTGTCAAGCTAACAAAGAAAAATTGGACTTAACCATTAAACACAATCAAGAAGTAAGGACTTTTTTGTTTTTTCTTTATTTTACTCTCGGAATAAATACAATCTTGTTTCATTAAAATAATACTTTTGTGTGGAGTATCAGAAGCACAGTCATTAGCGGAAAAATAACGAGGAAGGTGGCACTGTACAGACCTCTCATATGTGTTCACAGGAACTCTTAGCACCTCTGCTGACACTGTTAGTTGAAGTTGTGTCAAGCAGAGTGCAGATGTTCTGCAGGGAAAGGAGTCACAGCCACTACCAGAGGTTTGTTAGCTAAAATTGCCTGATGACACAAATAAATAAAAGACACAGCTTGAATCTAGTCTCATAAAAAGATTTTATTGAGTTCTTGTATCATAGAATCATAGAATGTTAGGGATTGGAAGGGACCAAGAAAGATCATCTAGTCCAACCCCCCTGCCAGAGCAGAGAATATCAATATATGTTGATATTGAATATCAATATATATTGATTATTTTTATTTGGCAGGGTATCAGAGTATCTTTATAATTCTGCTGAAATCATTTGCACCTCATAAACCTGGTACAGTATTTTTTTGTGTGTGTACACCACGCCCAGCTGTGATATCCTTGGGTGGCCTTGTAGTGTCTCAGCTTGGGGGAATTGGCAGTTTTCAATAACTATAATAATGTATAACGTAAAAATGTGGTGATGTGTTCATCAGTAATTCTGTACTGGTTAATGAGAGCTTCATTCATGAGGAAATAATTTACCTGCATTACGAAGGTTTTCCCTGATGCTGCTGTAGCAAACTAGTATTGAGTTGAAGTAGTAGTAAGCAATTAATTAATCTTCAGCTTAAATATCAGCTTTTGCACTAGTATACATCAGAAAAGGTGGGCACTGCAGCAACAGTTGCAATCAGCTTTGAATTTGTTGCTATGAGAAACACTTCCTATGCTTGCTAATGCCAGTCTGGCGGCTGGTATCTTGGTTTAAACTGAGCCAGTGAAGAAATATTGGTATTACTATAGGTAACAGTTCTGTTTCTAGCAACTTGCTAGGTGCAGTTGATCTTGGTGCTTATTCACCTGTTTTGGGCTAAATCCGGCTAATAAACCAAGTTAGGTGTTCCATATTCATTTATTATTGGAGTGTGTGCCCAAACTAACAAATTCCTGCTTCTCCCACAATGACTTGTTCATGTGCTACAGTCAGTTCATTATTTTCTCATTGCCCCATCAGTTGCGGGGAGACTGCATAAAATGGATCCCTGGAATTATCTGGATTAAAAAAATAAAATACACAAACCTCTTACACTGAAAACTTGAAAGCTGGGTGGGGTGATGGTGGTAGTGCACAAGAATCTTCTGCACCGTTTTGCTGTTGTGATTTGCACCACAAAGTCAGGCTTCATTTTAAGTAAGCTACTTGAGAAACGGTTGTTTTTTTTTTTTTTCCATCTTCTCTGTAGTTACAGATAATGGAAGTGCTCAAGTTACCTACGTGCAATATTGTTGAAGTCAAGGCACTGCTTTGTAGATATTCTGAAGAAATACATTTTTTACTTTCCACTATCTTGTGTTGAAATAGCTTGAATTTTATTTTCTGGATCTAGTTTTTGGCAGCAATGACTACGTGGTATTTCTTAATCTGGATAAGATCACTTTTTGAAGCATTTTCCATTCTTAGTTTGTTGTCTGTTAAATTTAATAGCATTCTGTTTGACTGAACGTTGTTGGACTGAATCTTATGTTCATACATATACTTGTGAGTTATTAGATGTCTGATAGTCTAGCATCCCAGCATCACTTTTGAAGTGTTAAATTGAAAGAAAGCTATCAGAAAATTGCCTGTGGAATATAATGTTTCTATTGCTGCAGTTTTTCCTTTGAGGTGCAGGAAGATGACAGTATTATGACATTTATTCTCTTAAAGTAGTGTATTTTTGGAAGAATGGAGGAGTATGTTTAAAGTACATGAAATTCATCTAGGAATAGGAATGGTTTGCATAAAAGCCAGTGAAAGTACTTAAAATCTGCATAAATGTGCATTTGCAAGACTGTATTTCAAATCCAAGTGGAATAAAAAGACAGCTTTAAATGCAATTCAGAATATATTTAGAAATATTCTGTAGGTGTATTTCTGTAACATGATACATTTTTTCAAAGAAACATTGTTGCCAGTGTTGTGAAACCAATTTATTTTCTAGCTGTCCAACTATGAAAGCCAGGTAGTCAAATTGCGATCAGAAATTGAGAAAGGGGAGGCTGCACGACAAAGGCTGGAGTATGAATTGGCAATTGCCAGAAAGAATGCTAATCTGAAAATGTATGCTGCAGAAGAGGAGTTAAGTGATGCAAAAACCAAACTTGTGGAACTGCAAGGTAAGTTTCAAAAAAAGCAAATGTGAAAGAAAGGCTACGTCAGTTACAAGTCACAAAGACAAGTGATAAGCAGTGATTTAATTAAATTTTCTAAGTATTGTTTTTATTGGCAGTCTCTTATCTTTCTTATCTCTTATCCATTTGCTTTTGTAAACTCATAAGGGTTCATAAAACTTGCTGTCTCCTGTGTGAATTAAAACCAACCTGCTAAACCCTTCAACCCTTTTTCCTCCTGCCCCTTATCTTCTGTTTTTCCCTCTTTCACAGCTGTCCTTGTGCTGAATTGTAGTCATGGTGGCTGTCTCCACATCCTGGTGATCATTATATCCAGCAGTCCTTCCTTTTGCATTTTGGGGTGCGTGGGGGGTGTTGAAGTCTGTTCCTGATCATTTGCTTGCACTATTCTAAGAGTATTTTTTCCCGAATTTCTCATAATGCTTCTCCTCTTCCTCTGATTTCAAGCTTTTCATTGCTCATGTCAGGTTTCTTTTCTTCTCATCTCATCATCCTTGTTTCTCTTTTTACAGGCAATAGAACATGTATATCATGACAGTAGTATGTATAACAGAAGGTTTTTACCTATTTTTTTCTCTACTAGTTTTATATTCAGAAACTCAGATTTCCTTGATACTCAACAGAGAGAGATTTCTCATTCTTGAAAGTAAATGAGGTGCTTTTTTAATTACCAAAGTAAACACTATACCTTTTTAGTCTAGTACAGGAGATGCTTTTGCAACTTTATTGAACCTTAGACGTTCCATGAAGAGTTTAGAACACTCCTTATGGAGGTTTTATCCTTCTGTGAATGCAAGGAGACACAGAAAATTGCAAATACTTGAGGTACCATGTGTTTTTAAGATAATTAGAAAGCTGAACTGTTCATTCCTCTGGAGAGCACATACACAAAAAAAACCCCCAATCTTAGGGGTTACAAACTGGAAGAAGGCATTTTTTTTCCTCTTTGGAGATTCCCCTGTGATTGTTATCCAAAGACTAGAACTGCCAGTTTTTCACTTAAAGGAAGGCTGTGTTTCTTTCTCTGCATTCTCACTTCTTTTCTGGTTTGCTTGCCAATTTAAAGGGGTGCGTGTGTCTTTGTCTGTGCGTGTGTCTGTGTGTGTGTGTTCTAATGTATTTTAAGTGCCCTGTTCTGGGCTCCCCAGTTCAAGGATCACAAGGAATTACTGGAGAAAGAGTCCAGTGCATGGCAACTAAGATGATTAAGGGTCTGGAGCACCTACCTTATGAGGGAAGGCTGAGGGAGCTGGGTCTGCTTAGCTTGGAGAAGAGGAGCCTGTGGGGGGATCTTATCAGTGCTTATAAATATCTACAGGGTGGTTGTCAGGAAGATGGGACTGCGCTCTTCTCAGTGGTGTCCAGTGACAGGACTAAGGGCAGTGGCCGTAAACTGGAAAACAGGAGGCTCAACCTCAACATGAGGAAATACATCTTCACTGTGAGGGTAACAGAGCACTGGAACAGCTGCCCAGAGAGGTGGTGGAATCTACCTCACTGGAGACTTTCAAAAGCTTCCTGGACTTGTTCCTGTGTGATCTGCTCTAGGTGATCCTGCTCTGGCAGAGGAGTTGGACTAGATATTCTTTTGAGGTCCCTTCCAACCCCTACCATTTTGTAATTCTATGATTAAGTCTCATTTTGTGATTCACTTTATGATTTAGAAAACTCATTGGCTGCTTTATTGGGCACAGTTGGCAGGCATTGGTGGTGGGTGTGGGTCTGCAGGGTAACCTGCGCAGGAGGAAAGAGTTCTGGGTCTCTGGCCAGGACCAGCTCCACAATGGCAGACCCACCCACCACCATGTGCCAAACTATCCACCAGGGAGTACATGGCACCTCTGCCAAAATGTGTTTCAGAAAGGGTGGTAAATGCCAGGAGGAAGAGAAAAAGAGGAAGAGAATAAATGAAACAGCGGTAGGGACAGGACCAGAGCAGCAGCCTGAGCAGGTGCTGGGGCCAAAGTAGTGACTGTCTGTGGAGGCACCAAGAGACAGGACTCCAAAGGGACTTTTGCTGACAGAGGAACAACAGCACAGTGACCCCAGTCTGCTACACTGCCTGTCACCCCCATGAAGGCACTGGGCTAAAGTGCTGAGGGGTCTGGAGAACAAAAAGGGTGCAGGAGAAGTTTTGCAGAGGCAAGGGATGTTTTCCTAAATGCGTATGTGTTAGTTTTTTTTCAACACCAGAAGTAGTAATTAGAAGTCTGTAAACTGAAAGTAAATTACATTGAAATTCTTCAACCTGCCATTTTTTATTTTTTTTTTGCTGCAACATGCCAAAGAATTCAAATCACCATGGTGTTGCTTCTCAATTCTTTAGCAGTTTATAACTTACCACTTGTTTCTCCTCATCACTTGGAGCCTTCCTCACGTCATTTTGTGCTTTGATGTGACCCTGACACAGCACCTTGAATAGGTGGCCTCGTTTGTGTGTTGTCCTCTTCAGTGTATCTTCCAAATTTTTTTTTCTGATGTTTGTTTTCTGCTGTTTCTCAGTGAGACTTTTTGCCACCTGACAGTCCTTTCCCAGTGTTGTGGCCACTGTTTCTCTGTCTTGTCTTAACGTGCCTCTTCTGTTCATTTTATCCTTCTCTGACTGAGAAGAAGTTTCAGACAACTGGCATGAATTAGAAATAAATATCTGTTAGAAAGCCAGCGTAGCTAGTTGTAGTCAGCAATGTGAAAAGCTGATACAATGTACTTTCACCTGAGAGACACTTTTTAAATGAAAGCAAACTTACTAGTCAAACTACTTAAACAGGCATAGGTAAGGAAAATTCTGCAACATTTCAGCTTTCACAGAAGACCATATGCAATGTTCCCCTATCTCAGGGCATTTGCTGGACTGAAGTTGAGCAACAGTACATCTCCTTGGAAAAGCTAAGAAGTAAGCCTTTGCTGGCTAGCACATCCTGCCTGAGGTTTCCTATAGTCCGTTCCATAGGGCAGTTGCCTGTCTTTACTGTCACTTAAACAGAACTCCAAATTAATTGATACAGACTAACATCTATATCACATAGGCAGCTGGGAATGAATTGGTCAAATGTTGTAGAAATCTGAAAGTCCACCGTGCTATGGAGACCTCTACCTGAAAAAGTTATCTCAAGTTTGTATTCTTTTCCAAAAGGAGAAGAGTTTTAATTTATGAGATTCTCTAAAGCATTCCCGTAGCCTTGAGTGAAAGATGCTGTAGGAACAAGATTGTTTCTTTGTGAGGAGGGTGGTACTCTCTGGTGCTGAAGGTGTTAATGTTCCAGTGTTCTACAGGCTATCACAACACACAGAAGAACTGATGATCATTATATGTTTTTTTGCTGAACACACTTTGCAGCACTACTTGTTTTCTTTCCCTTTTTTTTCTCTTTTTCTGTGACAATAGTCTTTAATGAAAAACTACAGCAGAAGGTGGCAGAGACCGAGAAAATGTTTCATATTGCTCAGCAGAAGTGGAAAGAACAACAGCAAAGACTTGCAAGTGAGAAAGATCTCATCCGCAGAACTTGCAACAGTGAATGTGAATTGCTTCTTAAGGAAAGAACCAAACTAGAAAGTGCTCTGCAGGTACGATGTGTTAATAGTTGGGAAGTTGCATGAGGTGATGGCTGGAACTTCTTTGGTGCAAAGTGTGTGGTGAGATGGGATTTTTCTGGTTTAGGGAAAAAAATCCCCCAAATGGCTAAATACTGCAGAATATTTCTGAAGATTATAGATTTAGAAAGTTATACTTACTGTGTCATAGTCTTTCTTGCTTTGATGGAATGTGTTTGGGCTGATTTTCGTGGTAAACACTTAAACCGAGTCACTGGTGTGCTGTGGTAGTGGGGCCCATTTGCACTGTTGTGCAAAGCTGAGTTACTAAAATTAAAGACACTCCACGTGTAGCTTCTGACTCCATTTCTCTCTTACCTCCCTGAGTCTGACATGTAATAGCCTGTGAACATTAAAATCATCTGTGTAGTACAGAGACTACACTCTGTCAGGGAACCCAAACAGTGACAATGGAATTTCCAGCTGTGCGTCATACCTTATTCACTCCAGGATACATAAGAAAAATGATCTGTTGGAAATTCTTCTGTTTCCTTAGAAAAAACCCCCACTTAATACTAACAGATATCCTCGTAATCTGGTTTAGATGGTGGGTTTTTATTCTTCAGAAACTTATTTTATTGTATTTCATGAAAACAGGAATTTTCGAAGTTACATTGCACTGGTATGCATAAATCCCTTAGATGTTATATGTGTAAAAAGCAATATGATCTCTTTCTACACTTTTATACAGTCCAGCTATTTGAAACTGAATTATGTTTCGAAGAAATCTAGTAGTATTATGGTCTGAATGTGCCAAGTTAACATACCCAACTTCTACTTGTTTCACAGGGCCACAAACAACTGCACAACTGTAATTCAAAAATTTAAATCTTTTTAAATGACAATTGAATTACATTATGTCCTAGCAATGTAGTAATACCATCTGAAGAAAATTGAGGACGTATTTAGCTGTAGTTATCCTTTGTGCTTTTAAAGAAATGTAGTGCAGACACGCTGTTAAGGCTGACAGCCATTTACTCATATGCATGATGTATGCAGAGAGTGATTGTTATTAAGAGATTCACTTTTATTTAGCAAGACTTTTTTATATTCTTATTTTCCTCTTTTATAGCTCCCTTTAAGGTGTGGCAGACTTGTTTCATTTGGTCTGGGCACTGGTCAAGCAGTAGAAAAGCACCCTTCTTTCTTCCTGCCTAGTCAGCACCAAGCCTGGGACAGTGCCAGTGACAATCTTTCCAAATGACACAGAACAGTCCTTACTTGTCAGCTTGATAGCCAAGTTCTGACTGCAAATCTACCTGTTACACTACATTATGGTGCTGTTGGTTAGATTCTGTTGGTCACCTGTAGGAGCAACTCTTGAAAAAGCAGGGCAGAGAGAATTCCTTAATTATGTATATTCCAGAAGTTCTGTGTACTGATTCTTCAGATGTTTGTTTGAAGGCAAGATCTGGAAAGAGACGTACAGTAACGAGACCTGAAGTAGAAATAAGATAGTGTGTGGATATGTGATGTTTCTGTGCAGGGGCTGCAAAGGATTTGTACTCCATTGTTGCCTTAATGACCAGGAGCTACCTGATGGTGGAGAAGGTTCCCACTGAACTGGATTTTCTCTGAATGAAGGATTAAAGGAAGTTTCCTCCTTTCCCCTTTCTCCAGTAATTTTGTGGATATATCAAACAGTGCTTTGAAGGAACAGTTAGGAGAACCATAAAGGTATAGTTAAACAGAACAAAACAAAAGACAAAAAGAGAAGGCTTCAGAGTTGATTGAGAGATGACACCCTAAGGTCCTTCTCAAACCAAGAGAAACATGATGATGGAGAACAGGTGAGGTGCCTGAGGACTGGAGGAAAGACAATGTCACTCCAGTCCTAAAAAAGTGCAGGAAGGAAGACTCTGATAATAACAGACCAGTCAGCCTCACCTCCATCCCTGGAAAGGTGATGGAGCAGCTCATTCTAGAGATCATCTCTAAGCACATGGAAGAAAAGAAGGTTATCAAGAGTAGCCAGCGTGGATTTACTAAAGGGAAGTCATGTCTGACTAATCTGATAGCCTTCCATGATGGTGTGACTGAACGGGTAGATGCAGGGAGAGCAGTGGATGTTGTCTACCTTGACTTCAGCAGGGCTTTTGACACTGTCTCCCATAACATCCTTGTGGGTAAGCTCAGGAAGTGTGGGTTAGAAGAGTGGACAGAGAGATGGGTTGAGAACTGGCTGAACAATAGAGCTCAGAGGGTTGTGATCAGTGGTGCAAGTCCAGCTGGCAACCTATGGGTAGTGGTGTTCCTCAGGGGTCAGTTCTGGGTCCAGTCTTATTTGGTATCTTCATCAGTGACCTGGATGAAGAGACAGAGTGTACCCTCAGTAAGTTTGTTGATAATACGAAACTGGGAGGAGTGGCTGATACACTGGCAGGCTGTGCTGCCATTCAACGAGATCTGGACAGACTGGAGAGCTGGGCAAAGGGGAACCGAATGAAG
>WTSP01000867.1:30720-46108 GCA_025331215.1 Actenoides lindsayi | reverse complement strand
GCAAATGTGACACCCATCTACAAGAAGGGCCAGAAGGAGGATCTGGGGAACTACACGCCTGTCACTCTGACCTCAGTGCTCAGGAAGGTTATGGAGCAGATCATCTTGACTGACATCAGATGGCATGTACAGGATAACCAGGCTATGAGGCCCAATGAGCATGAGTTTATGAAAGGCAGGTCCTGTTTGACAATCCTGATCTCCTTCTATGACAAGATGATCCATTTAGTGGTTGAGAAAAAGGCTGTGGATGTTGTCTACCTGGACTTCAGTAAAGTCTTTGGCACTGTTTCCCACAACATTCTAATGAAAAAAACTGGCTGCCTATGGCTTGTACCAGTGTACTGTTTGCTGAGTGAAACACTGGCTGGATGGCCAGGCTCAACGAGTGGTGGGGAATGGAGTTAAATACAGGTGGTGGCTGGTCACAAGTGGTGTTCCCCAGGGCTCACTATTTGGGCCAGTTTAATATCTTTATAAATTGTCTGGCTTAGGGCATCAAGTGCATCCTCAGCAAGCTGACAGCAATTTAAGCATGAGTGTTGATTTGCTTGAGGGTAGGGAGGCTCTACAGGTGGATTTGGACAGGATGGATTGATAGGCTGAGGGCAATGGTATCAGGTTTAACAAGGCCAAGTGCCAAGTCCTGCACTTGTGGGAACAATCCCATGCAAAGTTAAAGGCTTGGGGAGGAATGTCTGAAAAGCTGTCTGTTGGAAAAGGACCAGGGAATGTTGGTCAACAGCTGTCTGAACATAAGGCAACAATGTGTCCAGGTGGCCAAGAAGGCCAATACCATTCCTGGCTTGTATCAGAAATAGTGTGGCCAGGAGGGACAAGAGAAGTGATTGCCCCCCTCTACTTGGCAGTGGTGAGGCTGCACCTGGAATATTGTGTTCACTTTTGGGTCCCTTACTACAAGAAAGACATTGAGGTTCTGGAGCATGTCCAAAGAAGGGCAATGAGCTGGTGAAGGGTCTAGAGAACAAGTCTTAGGAGAAGTGGCTAAGGGAAATGCAGTTGTTTAGTTTGGAGAAAGGAGGCTGAAGGGAGACCTTATGAAAGGAGGACCACCTGAAAGGAGGATGTAGTGAGGTGGGTCTGTTTTCCCAAGAAACAAGTGATAGGACAAGAGGAGAGGATCTCAAGTTGCACCAGGGGAGATTTAGATTGAATATTAGGAAAAAAAAATTTTGCTGAAAGGCTTGTAAAGCATTGGAACAGGATGCCCAGGGAAGTGGTTGAGTCACCATCCCTGGAGGTATTTAAAAGATGTGTAGATGTGACACTTTGTGACATAGTTTAGTCATGGACTTGGTAGTACCAGGTTAATGGTTGGACTAGATGATCTTAAAGGTCTTTTCCAATCTAAATGATCTATGATTCTATGATCATCTGCTTTTATAACTACTCCTCCTTACAGAGAAATGAATAATATTGTTCAAAGACATAACATATAATTTTGTGTTTTCTCTTTCTGCCTCTTTTTAATGTCAATTAACTAATAACAGTATTCCCAGAGCTGTCTTGACATGACAAGATGTTATCATAGATTGAAGTTTTTATTGCTGCTAAACAAATAAAAGCAAGAATTGAAAATGAGATAATCGTTTTGTTACTCACTATGCTCAGTAGACTTGCTTATGAGTTCATTCACTGGTACTCTGAAGAGATATCCACTAGTAAATACGAGGTCTGCTCATTTCTACTCACAAACATTCACAACATAATTTGAACTGAACAGGGAATAATGTCACCTGTGTGTATCTGAAAAAGTCTTGGCATTTAATGGCCACAAGTGACTTCATATTTTTCCACTAGCAGTTATAATAAAGGTCTGTTAACTGGATTTGCAGGAGTTCATGAGCAGGTAAAAATGAAAGGACTAGTGTGGGGACAGAAAGCCTAAATTGCCTGACTAGATTAAACCCTGCAAATTCTTCTAGGCTTTCTTTTCTTTCTCTGGTACTATATGCAGACACCTCTGTTTGGATGAAGCGTTGTTGAAATCACAGCTGTTTTTTTTGAATCAGAAGATAAAAATTACCACACAGCACATTAGCTCCCTATGTTTTGATCAGGGAGTGGTGGCTTATACTCTTTCTGTACTTCCCTAGATCTCCACCCAGAGGACTCTGCTTTTGTCCTCTTCCTTTTCTCTTCCTCCCTTCTGCCACCCTTGTCATTACCCTTCCCATTTCTATAAAATTTCTTAATAGTAAGCTTCAGAAACACAACTTTTTTGGGCTTCCTTATTTCCTTTTCACTAATGGAGTATGTGACCTGGGATTGAATGGCGTGCGATGATGAACAACCATTATAGTAAAGTAAATTTCACAGGGAATAAATAACTTTAAGATAAATGTCCTTGAGGAAAACAACAGGAGTGAGTCTTCAAGGCTGTTAACACATTTATGGAAGGCAGCAAGTAAGTGGTGAAAAGCAACAACTGTTGTTATGGCTGTATTCACAGACTGAGAAGTGCATGAGCCTGTCAATGCACTCAACCTTCTTAAACTCATTAGCAATGGCTTCTTGTTTGCAGTTACTGCTTAGGATAGACTGAGCATTTTGTCAGAGACTGGAATCACCTTTATTTCTATAAACATAGACATAGAAAAATAATTCCTTCCCTAACAAATATATTACAGTTCCAGGGAGAGGGGCCAGCTGCAGAAAATGGACCAGTTCTCTTGTTCATCTAGTCTCATGCCTTTTCACAGAATAGTGAGAAATTGTCCTGTTAGCATCAAATGCACTGAGAAATTTAAGTAGACACATATTTTTCCTTTGAATGAGGCAAATACCCTCCACCTATCCACTTACTCTTAATCAGCACTTGTATTAAATCAGTGACCTACATTGCTTTTTCCATAGAATCATAGAATGCTAGGGGTTGGAAGGGACCTAGAAAGATCATTGAGTCCAACCCACTGCCAAAGCAGAATCACCTAGACCAAGTCATACAGGAACGTGTCCAGGCGGGTTTTGAACACCTCCAGTGAAGGAGACTCCACAACCTCCCTGGGAAGCCCATTCCAGTACTCTGTCACCCTCACAGTGAAAAAGTTTTTCCTTGTGTTTACCCTAAGCATCTTGTGCTCCAACTTACTCCCATTACCTCTTGTCCTAACACTGGATGACATTGAGAAGACTCTGGCTCCATCCTCTTTACACTCACTCTTAACATATCTATAGACATTAATGAGGTCCCCCCTCAGCCTCCTCTTCTCCAAATTAATGAGCCCCAGCTCTCTCAGCCTCTCCTTATAAGGTAGATGCTCCACTCCCTTAATCATCTTGGTGGCCCTGCGCTGGACTCTTTCTGGTAGCTCTATGTCCCTCTTGAACTGGGGTGCCCAGAACTGGACACAGTATTCCAGGTAGGGCCTCACCAGCACAGAGTAGAGGGGGAGAAGAACCTCCCTCAACCTGCTGACCACAGTCTTCTTAATGCATCCCAGGATGCCATTGGCCTTCTTGGCCACGAGGGCACATTGTTGGCTCATGGCCATCCTCTTGTCCAAAAGGACTCCCAGACCTTTTCCCCAGAGCTGCTCTCCACCAGATCAGCCCCCAACCTGTACTGATGCATGGGGTTGTTCTTCCCCAGATACAGTACTTTACACTTGCCCTTGTTGAACTTAATTAGATTTCTCCCCGTTCAGCTCTCCATCCTGTCCAGGTCACGCTGGATGTCAGCACAGCCTTCTGGAGTGTCAGCCACTCCTCCCAGTTTTGTATCATCAGCAGACTTGCTGAGGGTGCACTCTATCCCTTCATCCAGGTCATTGATGAACATATTGAACAGTATTGGACCCAGAACTGACCCTTGGGTGACACCACTAGCCACAGGCCTCCAGCTAGACTCTGCTCCACTGACCACAACTTTATGGGCTCTGTCCTTCAGCCAGTTCCCAATCCACCTCACTGCACAATCACCCAATCCTCACTTCTTAAGCTTGTCTGTGAGGATATCATGGAACACAGTATCGAAAGCTTTGCTGAAGTTGAGATAGACCACATCCACTGCCCTCCCCTCATCTATCCATCTTAGTTGTGCCACCATATAAGGCTATCAGATGTCAAACATGACTTCCCTTTGTTGAATCTGTGTTGACTCCTTGTGATAAATCTCCTTTCCTTGACATGCTTTGAGATGGTGACAAGAAGAAGGTGTTCCATCACCTTTCCAGGGATGGAGGTGAGGCTGACTGGCCTATAGTTACCCGGGTCCTCCTTCTTGCCCTTTTTGAAGATTGGGATGACATGGCCTTCCTGCAGTCCTCAGGCACCTCTCCTGTTCTCCAGGACCTCTGAAAGATTATGGAGAGTGGCCTAGCAATGACCTCTGCCATCTCCCTCATCACTCGCGGGTGTATCCCATCAGGGCCTATGGACTTGTGGACTTTGCTTAACTGCTCTCTAACCCAATCCTCCTCAACTGAGAGAAAATCTTCCTTCCTGCAGACTTCCTCTGTGGTCTTATAGGACTGGAACCCCTGTAGCTGGCCTTAGCAGTAAAGACTGAGGCAAAGGTGGCATTCAGTAACTCCACCTTTTCTCTGTCCTCAGTCACCGGGGCACCCACTTCATTCAGCAGCGAGCCCACATTTCCTCTAGTCTTCCTTTTACTTCCATCGTACTTGAAAAAGCCTTTCTTGTTGTCCTTGGCCTCCTTCGCCAGGTTTAGTTCTAAGGAGTCTTTAGCTTTTCTTGTTGCATCCCTGCATCCTCTGACAACCCCTTTATACACTTCCCATGTGGTCAGCCCCTCCTTCCATTTTCTATATACTTCCTTCTTCCACTTTTTATTCATTAGCTGTCCAACTATGCAGATCTCCTAGCTCTCTTACTTGAATTCTTACTCTTTGGAATGCTCTGATCTTGAGCCTGCTGTGTTGTCTCTCCAACTGATATTGGGGTGGTTAAAATCCTGCATGAGGACTAGGGCTTGTGAATGAGCAGCCACTCCTATCTGACTGTGAAGGGCCTTGTCCACTTTGTCCTTCTGGTCAGGTGGTCTGTAGCAGACCCCCACTCTAATGTCCCCTTCCTTTCACCCTGGCCCATAGGCACTCAGTCTTTTCATCATCACTCAGCAGGTGGAGCTGCATGCATTCTAGCTGTTCATTGACAGACAGGGCAATGCCCCTTCCTCATCTACCCTGCCTGTTCTTCCTGAAACCTTATACCCTTCTAATCCAACACTCCAATCATAGGAGTCATCCCACCGTGTCTCCGTGATGCCAATCAGCTCGCAGTGCTGCATGCAGGCAAACATCTCCAGCTCTTCTCATTCATTGCCTGTGCTGTGGGCGTTTGCATAAAGGCATTTGAGCTGAACCCCTGATGAAGTACTTGGAGTCCCCAAAGCTGACTTACTGGCTGGTATAGCCTTCAGTTTCCCCTGTTTATTGCCTGTGCCGTGCACATTGGTATTCTCTCTGTATAGCCCCGTTCCATCCCCCTTGAAATCTAGCCCTGCTAGTTCTTGGCCCAGGATTCTTTTTCCCCTTTGAGACAAGCATTTCCCATCTGTGTAGGCCTGGGGTCTTGTAAAGTAACCATTGACCAAAGAACCCAAAATCCTGCCAATGACACCAGTCATGTAGCCAGGCATTTATCTACTGGCTTTTCCTGTTCATGCCCTCCTCAAACGTAGCTAATGGTAGGGTAGAGACAAGTACTACTTATGCTCCCATTCCTTTCACGATTCGTTGCAGAGCCCTGAAGTCTTTCTTCATTGCTCTCAGGTTTGAGATTTCATCATTGCCTACTTGGGAAATCGTTAATGGGTTGTAGTCAGATGGATGGACTAGGGTAGGAAGTTTTCTCAGTATGTCCTTAACCTTGGCCCCAGGGAGGCAACATACATCCCTAAGGAGTGGATCAGGTCTGCATATAGGACCCTCAGAAGTGAGTCCCCAAAGACAAGGACCTGTCTTTTTTTCACAACTGCAGATGTTTTGATCTTAGGCTTGCTCCATCGTAGCCTCTGTGAATCACGCAAACTAGGCAAGCTGTCATAGCTGCCATTGTTTGGTTTGCCTTGCAGAACATCATTCTCTTTGATACCTGGTTCACCCAAAGCAGCGAATCTGTTTTGCAGGGGCACCTGGAGTGTCTGCGGGAGTGCCATGCCTGGCACACCTGCCAGGAATTTGTCTCCAATGTTCCCCACCTTCTAAGTCATCCCATTCAGCAATATGGCGAGAGGATAGGGAGCCCTGAGCATCCTGATTTCTGTGTGTCTGTCGGGACTGATTCAGGGAAGGTAGAGTCTGACTCCACCAGGCCAACTCCCCCTCACACTCCCTAATAGTCCTCAGCCTTTCAACCTCCTCTTTCAGGTCTGCCACAAGGCTGAGCAGGTCCCTCATTTGTTTGCACCCAACGCAGCAGGTATTGTTTCTGTAGTCATTCATTGCAAGTGCAAGGCTCCGGCACTCTCTGCAGCTGGGGAGCTTGGACATCTACCTGTTTGTGTGGGACCTCTGCCTGGGTCACCACATTTCTGTTGGCAACAGCTTTTGGCCGTGTTGCAACCATAGCTGTACCTGCCCCAGTGCCTAACCGCGCGGACTCCCGAGACATGGCCCGATGACTCACCACGGCCCCTCTCTCAACACCTATGGGCGCGCCGGGATCTGTCATCGCTCAGGTGTTGAAATACCCCGCTGAGGCTGCGGCTGCACCCACACCTCTCCTGCCTCTCTTGCAAGAGCTGCCGGCTCGCTGCGGGAGGGCACCCCACTGCCCACGTGGAACCCACTTTCGGGTAAAAAAAGCCTTTTGTGCAGAGTTCTGCTGCTCTGCCCAACTGCTGCGGGGACGGTCCCACTCTGAAGGCTGATCTCAGCAACTGAACTGAAATGTGATTCACTACTAGATGTCGACTCCTAACCTGCTTTGAATAGTAAAACTGTTCTATTTTACCACTTCGCTTTTGTAACTGTTCCCCTGCCCATTGCCCTAGTTATAGGGTTTATGTGTAGTTATAAAATTCCAGCAAATTAAAAATATACCCATAAATGTGAAATGTGGACTTGACTGCCTTAGTTGTTGCTTGAGAGCTTAACTGATTTAAACTTGTCAGATAAACATCAGAAGGATCTGGGTTTATAAATTATGACTTCAAATGTGTACCTGTCTTTTTCATTGTGTATTTAGAGGCCTGTTTTAATACTTTTATAGTTATACTGATTTAGGAAATTAAAGTTAGATGAAGTGGATTTAATTTCGGTCTTAGTATGTACATAGAAGTGGGATTCTAAGGATATATGCAAATCCTGGTTGGAAAAGCTGCCCTTCATGAACTTAAACTGTAATTCTGAACTTGGCTGTGAAGATGCTGAGGTAGGCATGGAAATGAAGCTTAACCTATTGAAATATGTCTCTAAGGTACGGACAGAAAGTAATCCTCTCTGCGTTCTAACAAGTCTGTAGTGTGCTCTATTGGGTGTGCTTAGCATGCCATCCACTTCATTGTAAAAGATGTTGCAATTCAATAGTAAGTGCAATAGCATCATCTTGTGGTTAGAATATAATATAGTACTTCTTTGTAGAAGCACTCAGTTTTTCCTTAGACTCTTTGTGAAACTATCTTGTTTATACACACTTTGAAAAAATCAGCCATGTTTTTCATAAGCAGATACATATAGTAAGTATGTATATGACATGCAGCTATACATCTACCTATATATATTGTTTATTTTAAATTTTTTTTTTCATGATAAGGTATGTTTCTCTTTGAACCTTCTAAGTGTGGGTGGCTGCCGGGATAGTCTTGCACAGTTTCTTACCAAGTCTGAAAAATTCAGAGACTGCTTTGAAATTTTGAAATCCTACAACTCAATGTTGACTTATATAACAAGCTTGAGACTTATATAACAAGCATGATCTATTCATGTCAATCTTAGTCTGATTGATGTTAACTGCCTTTCCAGTATAAATTTTTTTTCAAGTCTTGATGTAGTGTTTTCCAGCAAAGTATGTATTAATTATTTCATGCACACTTTCCCAGCTCACTTTTGTTAACATGTGGAAGGTAGACCTGGAGAGATAAATATATCTGAATCTTTCCAGTGTAGAGAAAGTGGAAGTAGTTATATATTTCTGTAAAATGGTTAAAAATTTTTCATAGCGTGCTGATAGGAAGAAACCTGTGCTCTGGCTTGATATTACAGGCAAAGTTAGCACATTAGTTTAAATTTAGTCCATATCTAGGTATATTATTTTTGAAATATGTTGATTTACTGATGTTCCCATTTTATTCTTCATGTGTTTCATTTGCATGCTCCTTGTTATCTTTTCAGAAGACGCCAAAAAATTGTGCCATAGTGTCTGCCCATAAAGGAAGAGAGAAAATAAACTTTTTTTTTTTTTTTTCCCCTCATTTACTAATTTGTAACACCAGCACTGTCATGATTCCCTTATTGTCAGGTTTGAGTGGCCAAAACTTTCTACCTCTTGTATGGAGGAACTTCCAAACTTTGGAAAAGACTTATATTTCTTTGATCTTCATATATAAATATGATTCTGTCAGACTTCAATCTTCCAAAGAATCATTCTGTATGAATAATACATTTTCTCCTCCTCACTGCTCTGCAGATGCCTTATGATTAGTGATTTCCAGGAACAAGATTGAGTGATGTCAGAATAAGTGCAGAATATGCTGACCAACTGGTTTATTTTCACAAAATGTCTCTTGCCATGATGTTGAGTAGAAGTAAATGAACAGAAGGATTTACTGTAATCTTTCTGTGTTTTGCACAGAAAGTAATTTTAACAAATTGGGTCTCCAAAGGTCCTTCAACTTAATCACTGGATTTGTATCTTGTTTCTTATGCTAGTTATGGAAAAGTTTATTCCTGTCCACTAGACTGAAGCTATGCTTTTTGAGACTTCTGGGATCTCCAGCTTAAGTATGTACTAGAACTAGGAGGTTCATTATTTGACTACTTTCCTCTGAGCCTGGTGTGATGTGAATGTGGATTTTGTAGCAGTGACTCCACAGAGCTGTTGAGTCCAGTAGTGTTAGTAATTATCCCAGACTGTAGCTTGCTTGATTCAACCTCTGAACGCAGAAATGGAAGTGGGGAACAGCTTGGTAATTGTATTCTACTGAGATCTTCATAATTCCTGTAGATTATTTTTTGAAAGTAATCCGGTTTCTAGACAGAAGAAAGTCTTTATCAGAATAGCAGAAATTAAGATTATTTTAGTCTGTGGGAGTAACTGTTTCTAAACATATTTGATTTGATTTCAAGTTCTAACAATTAAAACCAGAACAAAATAGAACTTCTGTCTCTCATTTTGTCAAGTGTGCTTAACTATTTCCCTCTCCATGATTTCTGTTGAGATGTGAGAGAGAAGAAATTGGACTAGCAGCCTTGGACTCTTTAAAGATTTCTTATGGGAGATTGGCTCTGATTATAGTATTACTGCAGAAGGTCATGTTCATAGTGATTTTTGAACCAACACATTTTACCCATGGGTGAATGAAGAGCATGTCTGTTGTTGCGTTAATGGTTCTGTTGACATACACTATCGTGCTGGCTTTTAACAGTCTATTCTAACGTAGTATCCATTCACAAAGAATTCCTCTTTTGAACTCCCTGCTACAATACTTTCTCTGAGTAAAAGTATCTCTTAATGCTCTTTTTTTTCCCCTTTTTCCTAGGAGCACAATAATGAACTGCAAAATACACGCAAGAAAATGAAAGAGATGGAGGTGGAGCACCACGGCTGTACTGAGCTGCTGAGGCGCCAGGCCAGTGAACTTGAATACAGCTCTGAAAGAGAGGAGCGACTTAAAACAGAACTTGAAGTAAGGATTTTTTACTATTGCTACTAGTCTCAACAAGCACAGACACTCTGAACAACTTCATTTTTGAGGGCTGAAACTTCCCAGTTAGGACATGAACTCTATGTATTGGACTATCAAAATTTTGAACATCTAATTCACAGAAAAGGCTGCTGAACAGGCGAATGCCACTTAAACTGTATGCCTGACTTGAGGGTGGTGTTTGAACAGCAGATATGAAAAGGTTTATGTAAGCAGGAAGACAAGGATAACTTTAGGACATCTGTACATTTTCCCTAACCTCTTAATTTCATAGAATCAGAGAATACCAGATTGGAAGGGACTTGAAGGATCATCTGGTCCAACCAAAAGCATGGCCAAGTCAAGATGGCCCAACACCCTGTCTAGATGAAGCTTGGAAGTGTCCAGTGTTGAGGAATCCACCACTTCCCTGGAGAGATTATTCCAATAGCTGATTGTTCTCCTTGTGAAAAATATTCCTCTTGTGTCCCGCTGGAATCTCCCCAGGATTAACTTGTACTCATTACCTGTTTTCTTTCTGATGTGAGTCCTTGTAGAAAGGGAGTCTTCATCTTCTTTGTAGTCATCCTTTAAATACTGGAACATGGTGATAAGATCTCCTCTAAGCATTCTTTTCTCAAGGCTGAACAAACCCAGTTCTTTCAGCTTTTCCTCATATGGCAACTTCCTAGTCCTTTAATCATCTTTGTGGCCCTCCTCTGGATCCTCTCCAGGCTGCCCACAGCTTTTTTTATATAGCAGGGACCAAAACTGAACACATACTCCGGGTGTGGCCTGACAAGCACTGAATAGAGTGGGATAATGACTTCTTTATATCTGCTGGTGATGCCCTTATTGATGCAACCCAGCATCCTGTTGGCTTTCTTTGCCACTGAAGCACACTGTTCACCCGTATTGAGCTTGTTGTCCATCAGGACCCCCGGTTGCTTTCCACAGAGCTATTCCCCAGTTGAATAGAACCCAGCCTGTACTGCACTCCTGGATTCTATTTTCTCAGGTGCAGGACCTGACATTTCTCTTTGTTGAACTTACAGGTTCTTGCTAGCCCATTCTTCCAATCTATCCACATCTTCCTGCAGGGTGATTCTCCCTTTGGAAGTGTCTACTTCCCTCCTCAGTTTGGTATCATCAGCACACTTCATCAGGGTATGCTTGATCCCATCATCCAGATCACTTATGAAGATATTAAACAGCCTCGGGACCAGTATTGATTCCTGGGGGATCCCACTTGTGACAGATTGTGAGTTTGAAAAGGAGCTATTTGTCACCCCCAGGTGACAGGTGTGGCCTGTCATCCACTTCCCCACCCACCATACAGACCACTTGTCTAGACCGTGATTTGTCTATCTTTTTGGATTAAGAACAGATTTTGAGCATTAGTGATTTGTGATGGAGAATCTGCCCGAGCTAGAAAGTCACCAGATGTTGTGCTAGGTAGAGAGAATAGCATACTGGAAGATCGCAGTGGTGTTATGGTAACCTCTTCCTATAAAGACTTAAGTGCTACAGGTAGGTTCAGTTTGCCTGTCTGTTAAGTTGACACTCAGTGCTGAGAATTCTCAAGTCTTTAAGATTAATGTCTTGTAAAAGTGCTTCTTTTACTAAACTGCTAGTTCTCTCTTAAGTTTCAAAATCTTGTTTGCCCACTCATAGGCTTTATAGTACCTATGTTATCTGTACGTACGGTCTAGACCAAGACTTTCTTGGTAGAACATTTGTTACTGCAGAAAAGCATAGTGACTGCATGATTCTTTATCCTGGTGTAAGTTTTTTACTGAAAGTATCCTTAAATATTTTCTGCAATGAATTTTAAATACTTGTCATTTTCAGGATGTTGTGAGCCCTTAAAGGAACAAGTGCTGTACAGTTTTCAGCTGTGTTTGTTATTTTTCCATTAATGGCAAAAGAAGTATTTAAAGCATCGATTGCTAGGTAGATAGAGCCCTGCATTAAAGACGAAGTACAAAAGAAAATTCCTGCAGTGAAGATCAAATCTCATCAACTAAAAACACGACTTATTGACCAGTAAGGGAGACTTTTGTGTCCTCAAAGAGATATACAGGAAATCTATTGTCAGGTATTGTGAGCTGCACGTATCGGGCTGAGCAGAATTACCTTCAGTCGTAAGTGCTGCATACTGCGAAGTTTCAATTGCCCTTTTAAAAAGAAAGATTTTTGCTTGCAAGTACTTGAACAAGGGCATTTTATTTATTTGTTTATTTTTATTTCATGGTTTTTAATATATTAACATAGGAATCATGAGCAGCAAGAAGGAGCAAGGCAGCAAATTATTCATCTTTCTAAATATTTTGATTGGGTGTACTTGCCATCTGTCAATTGGAAAAGGAAGCACTTATTTCCTTAAAAATGTGTAACTACTATGCCCTTGATATGGTTTTATCAAGGAATGCTCCTTATTAACTGCAGTCAGCTAAGAAGTTTTCATTGCTGCTTATTTTTATTAAATTCTTATAACTTACTGAATCTCTTCATAGTGTTCAGAGAATACAAAATACTCAGACTACATAAAAATCAGTTTTGTAGTACTTGTTGTAGGTATAGCTATTTAAGCAGTGACTAAGGAATGTATGTGATGAAACCTCTTGCATTCAAAAGTCTAAGCAAATTAGTACAGGTCCCTGTGAATTAAAAAAAATAAAGTCTTAAGTTAGACTGCAGTGCATATGCTTTAGTCAGCTTGCATCTTGCTTTACCATCCCAACAGTAAATTGCATGTGTATGTCTGAAAGGGCCCACAGTAACAATTTACTATTCTGTTCTTGAAGTCAAAGATTAAATAAGGAGCATCTCTGAAAATACATTTATTCTTTAAGAAGCAAAAGCACTAGGTATTTTAAGCTTTCAGTATTGATTATTGTAGACAGGATTGATTATTGTAGACTTCATACTGGACGGTGGACTCAAACTCCAGATTTTGTGACAACAGCATCGTCTGCTCTTATGATGCTCTTATTCTGCATTGCTGTTTGCAGAGCAAAATTTGTTCTGCCTTTTTTATGGTCCTGTAAAGCTGCAGGGGTTCTGAACTTCAAAATTCAGGTTAATAAAATCTATTTTAAGTTTCTCTCTCACTCATAATCCTGTCCAGAAAAATTGTATACTGAGGAAAAGTTTAATATTAACAGAGCTTGAAGTCTAATTGCAACCTTTCTTTGATTTATAAATGTCATTGCTCTTCCTCTCTTCCTTCTGGTGCTCAATCAGGCAGAGGTATCTGCCCTTCGTGCTGAAACAGAGTGGAAAGACCTCAACCAATGGGACCATATAAGCCGCTTTTCACCTCTCTACCTCAGTTATTGGAACTTCAGCATTAGAGACTATAAGGGAAGGAAATGGGGGAATGGTCAAGGACAGACTTGTTCCGTAAGGCAGGGACCCTCTCTCCGTCTAATTGTGCTTGAAAGAAAGGACTATGCCCTTTTTAAAATGCAGACTTCTTTCCCAAGTAGAGAAAAGTGCTTTTGTCAAGCTTGAAGATTTTGGGGATTTAAACATATTGCTGTCAGTAGAATTTCCTTCTCTCTGCTGTAACAGCTGCCTCACTAGGATGCAAACTTCTGTGTATCAAATTCTTAGTTGCCAAATTCTTCTCATACATCGTGGAACAGGCATGAAAGAGTGGCACTAAAGTCTGGGCAGTAGTTTTCACTTTGTGCTAATGTACCAAAGTCTCCTTGTGTCTCAACCCATCTGGTATTACTCTCACACATGTCTGTGTTGTTCCAGCTGTTAATTTAAAATTCTCAGTGTATGGCAATAAATATTACCTATGTAAGAAATATAGGTAAAGTTCTGATAACCAGTCCTGTACTTCCAGCTGTCGTTAAAAACAACTTTTATTTTTGCCTATGATGTTAGTATTTGAAATGGACTTCCATTCAGGTATAGAACCCTTGAAGTAGTACACCCAGGAGAGAACAGTCTACACTTTTTCATGAATTAGTATTATATTTCTTTATCTCTCTTCATGGAATTTTTAGGTTGTGGATAGAAATTTGGGATTTGTGGACACAGGAGACACCTCTCATTTCAATTTCCATGCAGAGTACCTTGTGCTAGTGGGCATTTGGTTAGAAAATGTGTACTTAAGCCCTTGATGATGGCAATGAACTTCTTAAGGTGATTTGTGTGAATAGTAGTGTAATTCTAGTGAAAAGACAATGTTATCATCTTTTGTTATACATTACTTGATATGTAATCACAAAGCTGTTCCTTTACTACCCTCTGCTGGACCTAAGTGAGAAGTTCATGTGAAAATACTTGTTTCAGTTGGGAAAGGAAATAATAAATTTAAAATATTTTTCTTTTTTCACAATGTCACTAATTTGAATAATTACATCTAACAGACTATATTTTAAAAGAAAGGAAGGTATGAGTCTGGTTTTATACTTCAGTTGTTACTCTGAACATGGTCTAAAAGAAAACATTTCTGGGTTTTGGAATTAGAAATGAAATGAAATAATAATGCCAAGTTTTTGTGGACTCTTTGGGTGAAAGATAGCTGTTGGTACAGTGTCCAGCTTTCCAGTTTGTGGTGATATCAGTGTGGTATACCACTACATGGACATGGGGTCCTTCTGAAGTGGATCACATTCTGTAACAGAAAAAATTAGACTAGGAACCTTATTATCATTCTGCCTCTTTAGCCTAAGATTCAGTGGTCAAACAAATTCCTGATGTAGTTGTATTGTACTCATTAAGATATTACTGTTTATGATAATCAGTTTCCTCGAACAGCATCTTTCATTTTAGCCTTTAGCTCCATTGCTCTGGAAGGATGATATCTTGGGAAATATAGAACAATTCGTATATAAAAGTAGTGTTTCTTGTGAAGCATCTAGCTGCCAAAAAGTTGGGTGCGAAAACTGACAAACAGTGGTGGAAAGGGGAATGTGGATTTTACTGTGAGAAACAGAATTATTAGTTCATAAATTTCAAACTCTTTGTCTTGTTCACAGAAATGTAGCCATTTTATATTGTTTGTTTTATGTGTTTGAGGCTGCCAACTCTTAGTAAGCTGGAGCTCAAGGTCTCTGAAAGTTTTTAAGCCTTTCATGTGAGGCTTGAAAAATGTCCTATAACTTGGTCCATTTTATTTCTGATACTGAGTATGTTACCATATGTCTGAGATCTGAAGTTATTATTTAAAGACCATTCCCTTAGCTTCAGTGTTGCCTTTCCAGATCCTGTGCCTGTAAGTATATTGACATTTTCCTTTCTTGCTAAATGTAACATCTCATTTTGGCTTGGTAATGTTGCTGTGATGGGAAGATTACTGCAAAGAAGGCTTGTATGATGGTCCATCTCTGTGTTTGCAGAAGTTATATGTGCATGCAATAATTTCAGGCTGTGGGTGTATTAAATTTGTAACTGTATCTAAGTCAGTGAAACATGAAATTTAGGTCCCAAATAAAACCAAAGTAAAATACCCCAAACCTGCAGACATACTCCCCCCCTTCCCCCCTCCCCCACCCCGGCTTAATGTTATTAATTTCACATGAACTGCAATGTGAGGTA
>WTSP01000867.1:7713-26711 GCA_025331215.1 Actenoides lindsayi | reverse complement strand
TCCAACCACACATCCCCAAGTCTGTAGCTTGCCATGGGGTTGTTATGACCCAAGGGCAGGACCTGGCACTTGGCCTTATTGAACCCCATGCAATTAACCTTGGCCCACTGATCTAACCTGTCTAGGTCCCAGTGTAAAGCTTCCCTACCCTCTAGCAGATCGACACACCCACCTAGGTTGGTGTCATCTACAAATTTACTGAGATTACACTCAATCACCTCATGCAGATCATTAATAAAGATATTAAAGAGAACAGGCCCCAGTACTGAACCCTGGGGAACACCAGTTGTGACTGGATGCCAGCCATATTTACCTCCATTCACTACCTCTCTTTTGGCTTGGCCATCCAGCCTGGTTTTTTTATCCAGTGCAGAGTGTATTTATCCAAGCCTTGCGCAGTGTTTCTGAAGGAGAATGCCGTGGGAGACAGTGTCAAAGGCTTTACTAAAGTCCAGGTAGAAAATGTCCACAGCTCTTCCCTCGTCCACTAGGTGGGTCATCTTGTTGTAGAAGGAGATCATGTTAGTCAGGCAGGACCTGCCTTTTGTAAAGCCATGCTGACTGGGCCTGATCTTGTGAAGAAACTTCAGTTTTGAACAAGTCAATTTTCTCATGCCTTTACGTGGGGATATGATCTGTAAAATGTTACTTACCAACAGATACTTTGATTTCTAGTGTCTCATTTAATTTACCTGTGTGTACAATCTTGAATATCTTTGAATACTTTCTATCAGATACCTGTCAGGTACTTCTAGGTCTTATTCGGTTGCTGCCTAGAGTTCATACCTCTTTTACAGTAGGGTAGATACACTGTCCTGATTGCAATTAGGTGTCTTTTTCTTGCATTTCAGAGATTATCAGAAATGTCTGTAGATGAAACACTGTTTTTTTGCAGTGCTTCTTTGTTTATAGGCATACCAATTCTACAAGTTAATTATTAAGCAACTTTTCAAGTTGCTTTACTCAAGCAAACAAGCCTTCTGCAAATATGTGTATTTTTAAGTGAAATTGCTCTAACTTCAGACAGCAAAAGAGTGATATGTTGGCACTTCCTACAGGTGTCTTTTTACTCCTGTCTCTCTTCCCTCATTGTCCCAGGATTAGAATGGAAGTTTCTGTGTTTCTGGGAGTTTTTTTTAACTTTGGACTATGTGCCTTGTCCTTGCAGTTAGTGTCCATCATGTTGGCTCAAGGAGACACACTGCTTCTGAGGTTCTATACCAAGAACTGATGCCTATATGCTCTGTGATTGCTCCACTTTTTCATTCTTGCAGATGCCCTCATTCAAGTTCTTATTTATTCTTTCTGTTTTTATTTTTCTTCTTGGGACTGATGAAATCTAACAATTTTAGGGGGCTTCATCTAAAGTAAACCATTTTGATAGTTTCTTATATCTCTTGTTTCATCTGAAGATAGTCTGAGATGAAGGCATAGTTCTACTTTGGACTGCTGCTCAGGAAATAAAATAAGACTTAGAAGTTAAATACAGTACAGATCTTGTGAATTAGTAAGTTATGCCTAAAAACTTTACTTGCAAAATCATTTTTTTTTTTCAATTTCAGTCTTTGCTATGAGAATAGACACTTGAACAAACCAGCCAAAGACAGAAAAGCATTTTTGCTCTTGAGGGTATGCAGTGAAATATTCTCTGTGAAGTTTCTGTATCTTACATTTCCCACTCTTAATGTTGTGATACGTTCATTCCTCACTGTTTCCTTTATTCTTCTCTTCAAACTTAAAATAGAATTATTTTCAGGCTGACTTTTTAATGTTATTAAAAAAAGACATTAACTCCACATCTCTCCTATTTATTGCTCACTGACTACTTTTATTATTAGGCTGGCAGTATTCTTGTGTAAAACCATTGTATTGACAGATGTTGACCTGTTGGAGGATGCTAAGGAGTCCTTCCAAACTAAAGCAGGAGGTAGTTTGCTTATTCTCCATTAAGGGCAAAGGGGAGTAGGAGCTGGTGTTTGGAAGAAGTAATACTCTTAAGAGTCTAAATCAAGCTATTTTTGAGAATAATCTTAGCAGTATGGAAGTACAATGGGAGTGTTTGTGCAGGATTTGTGAATATTTTATTTATTCAGTATGTTAAGCAGATAAAACTCTTGGGAAGACACAAAGTTTAAGTCTTTTGACAGACCTTACTGTGGAGTGGGTTTGGTAAGCTCTGTGCAATTGCTACTTTTCTCTTTAGTAGGCCTTCCATGGACATCCGTTTCAAAAGTCTCTCTGTTTATGTGTGTGTGTGTGATGATACAAACAAAGTTTAAATTGATTGCCAAGAGCTTTTATTTTGACATCTGTTAATGTTTCTCTCTTTTGCTCGAAGTATTAGAGTCAATATGCAGTCTTCATGCTTGCTACTTTGTTTTACTTTTCCAAAATCTGTGACTTCCATTGCATTTTTGTAACCTTAAATGTGCTTATGTTAAATATCTTTTTAATATTAATTAATTTTTCTTGATCACCCTGATTTAACTTGAAGCCAGGAGAAATTTTGGGATGAATTTCTCTTTTCTATTCAGTTATCAGTCGAAGTGAAAACATTTTATTGGTAGAAAATAGCATAGTAAAAAATTGCATGTAAATTTCCATTATAGCAGATCTTTAGTTACTGCTTTTGGTAGAAGTATTTTTCCAGGTGAAATTCTGTGTCCAGGCCTTTGTCTGGACATATGTATCTGGTGATTGCTTTTGTTTTTATTGTAACTTGAAATAATTTTTTTTCCATCTTGGATTACTTTAAAAAAAAAAAAAGAGTTTAGTAAAAAATATGAACTACTTCATGAACTTTTTCTAGGCAATCCATATTTCCAAGCAGATTCTTAGCATAGTCATTTGCATTTTTGTGCTTTTCTAATTGTTATAAGAATGGATAAGAAAGAGGCAATAGCTTGTCTCCATTTTGCGTAAACTGTGTGTGCATGTACAGGTGTTCTGTGTCATGAGATGCAGTAACTGTCTGAAGTAGTCACAGTATTTGTTAAAAGACATCATGAACATCCTGATAGTTGCTACACAAAACCATACCAGAGTAATCAGAGGTCTAGGAACAGAGCAGTAAAACCAGCTAGGTTAGTGCTTTAAAACAGAGTTTACAGATTTTTGTTGTAGGTAAATTATGACTCATGTAGGCTGCAAAGTTATAGGCATCTTAACTGGAAATTACATACCAAAGCCAAAATATTTTTGAGGGATTCTGTATCATCTTTGTGCTTCATCTGTTTCATCATGGAAATTGTAGATACTGTATTGATATACCATTGTATTTTGGAACATAGAGGGTGTGGTTATATTGCCTCAGGTGTCAACCTTGCTGAAAAAGCAAGTAGTAAGGGAATAGGTAGAATATTTAACTTGGTATTTCTGCTTTCTGACTCCAGCTGTGGTTTTCTTCATTGTAAAAAATGCAGCCATAACAGTTCAGATACTGTATGAGTATCTGTGTATGGAGTTCTAATGTACTGAATGAATAGAACAGTTCTTGTGTCATGTTTGCCATCTCTCTGGACTTAAATTTCTTCAAAATGTACTTTCAGGGAGCTACAGTGAGAATAAAGAAACTGGAAGAAAATATTGAAGCAGAGAGAGCAGCACATCTGGAATCTAAATTCAATTCAGAGATCATCCAGGTAAACTTTTTGTCAAATATTTTGTAGAATTTTGCAGCAAAGCAGTTAATGAAGTTGTAAGATACAGTCTTCCAAAAATGTTAAGACTACTTACTTGCTTCAGTGAAAACACTGAATAGATTTTTTTTCTTTTTCAGCAAGTGTCAAAATTGTAGCAGCTAATATATAAAAGGAGACAATAGAAAAATACCTTCTTTTTCAGGGTACATTAAAGTTATTAGAATAAATAATAAAATAAAATGTCACATTTGTAAGTTGGAGAATTCCCACTAGCCTTTAAACACTGAGGGGAAAGGAAATGTTTCACAATAGTTACAACACTATACTACTGTTTAATCATCCTGCCTTGACTGGACTTTAAGAGCTATTTGGAGATACAGTGTATACCTCCAACTTCTCTAGGAGGCTTAGTGCAGCCTGAAACTGCAGTTCCAAATATAATTATTCAGAGTACATCTCTGCTTCAAACGAAGTTATGGTATCTGCAGTTACCAGTAAAGATTGATTATGTGAAAAAAAAAGTAGTATACATACTTGAATATTAAATCTTTGTATTATTAAACTGTATCACACGGAATTGGACCCAGTAAGGCAATTATGTTTTATTTTAAAAAGCGAGTGAGAAAAACCTAAGTAACAATTGCATAGTAATCTCATCCTAACAAGGCCTTCACACTGGACTTTTGAAAAAATTAAGCCAAAAAAAAGAGGATGATTTTTTTTTTTTTGAATCTTCTAAGTAACAAAAATAAGTACTGCCATGCTTCAGTCAGTTATTTTCTTATTCTTATGATCATCTCTGTGTACAGGCACTTAAATTTTTTGAAGTGACAAACTAGTAGAAAGGAACAATTTAGGGTTCTTTTTATTTCCTTTCTTTACTTTTACAACGTGAAAAGGAACTGGGAGGGTAACATTACTTAGAGTTAGAGACTTATCTTTTATAGGGGAATGACTAGTAAGGTTTTCTTCCATGTTAATATTCATGAACAAGCTTCAGGTGTGCTCTGTGCTGAGTGGAAGTGTAGCCTTTACTCTTAATCCCACACATTCATCAGTCTACTTAAAAAGTAGAATTCCCCTGGAAAACTTCAGTAATAACTGAAAAAGGAAAAATCCAGACACCAACAAAGGAGAATAAAAGGTGCTTTTGGTCAGCAAATCTATTTGTTTTTGTTATGTACTGTATATATTCATATATTCTTGCATGTGCTCAGTGCTTTCTATGTATGTATTTTGACATTGATTTAAGAGAATATAGTTACCTGTAAAGCAGAGCAGAACATAGAACAGCATTAAAGATCATGATAGTTTTTCCTAACTTGCTTTAATTGCTTTCTTATCACTTGGTAGTTAAGAATTCGAGACCTTGAAGGAGCTTTGCAGGTGGAAAAAGCCAGCCAAGCAGAAGCTCTTTCGGATTTAGAAATGATCAAGAAAGAGTTCAAAGAGGTAGAAAATGCATATGAGAGAGAAAAACACAATGCCCAAGAGACCTTGGAAAAACTCAATGTGTAAGTTATTTTTAAATTCATTGTAAAATGGCAGTACACAGCACAGTTGCTAGAGAACAACACAATCTGATGCAATTTTGCCAAATCGTGCCAAGGTTTGGAACCTGGCATTCCATTATAACAGGTCCATATCAGTAACCATACACATTGTTCTGATTTTATTATTTGATGTGAAATAAATGTGGAGTCATGAATTCCAGATAAATGAATTTTAAAAATACAGTAACATATTTAAGTACTACACATGCCCCAAAATATAAACCGCACATCATTCAAACATACTGGGTCCCAAGAGGAGTTATTAATGCTTTACACTGAGAGTTACATACCCGTAAAACAGGTGGATTCTTAGGGATTTTGGTATGTTTGTCATTTTAATACTTTTATTTGTCTATTTTCAGTTGTCTTTTTAACTTTCATTACAATTCTTCTCTCAAGTACTCCTCACTGTTGTAGTAAATTCTTATTTTCATGTTGCTACCAGATGTTTTGTCTTGGATATCTGTGTTCAGTAGTGGTGTTCAGTACTGATGTTCAGTAGAAGAACCTCTCATGAAGATACCATTTGGCCCCACAGAAAGTTCATAAAATACATGAGTTTCTCACCTGCATTTTTTAAAAACAATTTTGGTTGGTTGATTTCATCATGCTAGACCCTAGTCCCCCAAAGCAGTATGTATATGCACTTAAGTTTCCTTAACAAACAGAGTTTGTCACAGCATTTAATTCATTGAATTGTATTAGTTTCTCAGATGAACAAAGACCTTTCATCTCAGGAAGTAGTCTTAAGGGAAGTACTGCCAGCGTATTGAATACTGCTGTCCAGTTGTTACCATGTGGAGCTCCACTGTCCCTTTAGATGCTGCATGCAAGCTCTTAAAACAACTCTTTTTCTAAAGACTTAGAAATTGCAAATTACACTCCCCTAAGTTAGTGACAGAGATGTGAGTTGTTAAGGCCTGAATTATTCTTAGTGTAAATATGTTCCAAGAATCAAGGGATGATGATAATAGAGATAAAATGTCAGCTAATTAGAAGCATTTTAATAGTAGCTTAAACATTTGTTTAGGAATTTTCCAAACCATTAGAACTTTACAAGTTTTACCACATGATCTGCTTTTTAAATTTTAAATCAGTAAAGGTAGTTAAAAATTGTGGAAATCCGTAAGTGCTAATTTTCCAACTATGTCTTTGCGAGACTCTTAAAGATACTTTTCTGTATTAGATTATTCGCACCAGCATAAGGATAATGGTTAAATATTGAATTACACTGCAGCATTCAGTAATGTTTTGTTCCTTGTGAGAATCCTTTTTCTAGACATATGAAGCTGTTTCTTGGAGAAGTGAAGGTTTTTATGTTTAGGGTAGTTCTGGTCCATGAAAATCACATTTTGGAAAACTGGGAAGAACTCTTATAAAAAACCTTATTCTCAAAAATAACCCCAAAAAGCTATTTTTTTAGGGATTATGTTTCTTTGTAATTGCAGTAGGAAATGCCTGTATATATGTATTTTTGTGGTTAAGACTAGAAAATATGTTTCTTAGAATTATGGTACCAGTTACATTGGGAACTTCAATATCAGTGCTTACAGGGAAGAAAGTGCTTTTGTTACTAAAATACTCTAAGAACCTTAAACAACCTTTCCCTTTTCCTTTAAACTGGATAATTCCATTCAGCACTTCATTCCCAGAAAAGCAGATTTGCCCTATTGTGGGGTTTGGTTTTTTTGAACAAAAAAAGAATTTGTGCCTACTTAAAGCATCTGTTCTCTGTGTTAATTTGTTTAATATCCAAAGACTACTTTTCACTATTCAAAATCATCTGTTGGTGCAGGCAATTACTTGTAGTAGCTGCTGCCAACTGAGTTTTTTGAAAACAAATTATTTTCTGCGATTTCAGAGAATGTGAACCTTTCCATGAAAGTTAAACAGTTGGTAGTTTTTTTAATAACAATGTTGTTAGTCCGGACACCTAAATTTCCAGAGGTCCATAGAAACAGGTAGTGGAGGTCAAGCTTTATCTCAGATGGATATCAATATACTTGGTTCCCTTGAGGTAGTTAAAGGGGGTGGTCAGGTACTGCCTTGTCTGTTTCCTGTGCCTTTTTTATTCTTTGGAGCATACAGGTATCAGTAACTTAGTGAATATCAGTGATAGCTTTCACCAGATCCCTTCAGAGAGAATACAAGAGCCTTTGATCTACTTACCTTTGAAGGCTGTGGTCCTTGGACTGCAGACAACATCAGGAGCTTGGCATTTTCTTTTAAGCCATGATTTGGCACCCCAATGTATTTTCCCTTTTTCTGGAGGAGCTCTAAGAATTTGTCTTTAAGCCTTAGTCTCTGGAAAGTCTTGGAGACTTTCATTTGTTATGCTAGAATACTTGTATGTCTTTTTAGCTGGACTTGATGTAGGATAAATGATATCAAACTTGGAAGATATACAAAGCTGTGAGAATTTATTTTCTGAGGAAAAGATGGTTGTAATAACTGAAACCAAGCAAACAGGCTTTTCTGGGTTGCATAATTTATTAATTAGCTGTGAACCCAGTAGCACTATGTAAATTGCAAGTGACATGGGATTTGGGTCTCTGTGTGAATTTATTTTTCTTGAAGAGTGAGAGCATGACATAGAATAAATTGGAACTGCTTTTGCTGTGTTTCTGAAAGCTGTGGGAGTAGAAGCTACTTTGGGGGACTGAAACAGGCAAGTTCTTTCTCTAGGAATAAGGTGTAACCATCTACTGCTAAAAGAAAAAAAAATCAGCCAGTCTGAAGCTGAAGCACATAGGTATTTGGAAGACTGATAAAGTTGTCCTTCAACTAAAAAGATATGTTGATCTATAAGAAAGTCAGAGTCAGGAAGTGACAATATTGATTCAAAAGTTTCAAAGTTGGAAGAACTTAGAGCCCTTTGCATTACTTTCAATTCTAGTGAGACAGAAGTGACAAGAGACAAAGAAATGAGAGACACCTGGATGCTCTCACTGCTAAAAGTTACATCAAAGAGTAGTTCACATTGAAAAGAGTTGCAGGAGATCTATAGTCCAACCTTTGCTCAGACCAGGATCAACTATGAGATCAGGTTGATCAGGGCTTCATCCATTTAGGTTTTGAAAACCTCCAGGAACGGAGATGGCACCTCTCTGGGAACCTGTTCGACTATTTGACTGGCATTAAGGTGGAAAAAGATTCTCCTTGTCTGAATCTCCTTGGATTTGATTTGTGAATGTTGGCTCTTGACCTCTAGCCATACGTTGCTGTGAGGTGACAGGCTGCATCTTCTTAATGAACTCCTTTCATGTAGTGGGGACCCTGTTGTACACCCTGAAATTATTTCTTTTCCTGCCTCAACATACCAAGTTCCCTCGCTTCTATATGTACTTCAGGGATGGAGAGCAGAGTAAACCCCCCATAATCCAGGAAGAAGCAGTTAATGACCTGCTACGCCACCTGGACACTCACAAGTCTATGGGGCCAATGCCTCAGTACCAGGGAAGATTATGGAATGTTTCATTTTCAGTGCACTCTCACGCCACATGCAGGAAAACCAGGGGATCTGGCACAGCCAGCATGGGTTCATGAAGGGCAGATTCGGCTTGACCAACCTCATCTCCTTCTCTGACCGGGTGACCTGCCTAGTACATGGATGGGATGGGGAGATGTTTTGTACCTGGACTTTAGTAAAATATTTGACACAGTCTCCCACGGCATTCTCCTAGAAGAGGTGGTGGCTCATGGCTTGGATGGGTGTCATTTTCACTGTTAAAAACTGGCTTGATGGATAATCTCAGAGACTTGTGGTAAACAGAGTTAAATCGAGTTGGTGACTGGTCACACAGATGGTGTTCCCTAGGGCTCTGTATTGGGGTCAGTCTTGTTTAATATCTTTATCAGTGATCTGGCTTAGGGGATTGAGGGCACCCTCAGTAAGTTTGGATGACACTAAACTGAGTGGGAGTGTTAATCTGCTTGAGGGTAGGAAGGCTGTGCAGAGGGATCTGGACAGGTTGGGTTAATGGGCTGAGGCCAATTGTATGAGGTTTAACAAGGCCAAAGTGCCAGGTCTTGCACTTCGGTCACAACAACCCCAGGCAACGCTACAGGCTTGGGGAAGAGTGGCTGGAAAGTTGCCCAGCAGAAAAAGACCTGGGGATGCTGGTTGACAGCCATCTGAAGATGAGCCATCAGTGTGCCCAGGTGGTGAAGAAGGCCAATGGCATCCTGGCCTATATCAAATATAATGTGTCCAGCAGGAGTAGGGGAGTGATTGTGTCCCTGTACTCAGCACTGGTGAGCCCGCAGATTGAAGATTGTGTTCAGCTTTGGGTGCCACAGTATAAGAAAGACATTGAGGTGCTGGAGTGAGTACAGAGAAGGGCAACAAAGCTGGTGACAGGTCTGGAGAATTTGTCTTATGAGGAATAGCTGAGGGAACTGGAATTGTTTAGTCTGGAGAAGAGGAGGCTGAGAGGAGATCTTATTGTTCTCTACAAATACCTGAAAGAAGGTTGTATAGAGGTGGGTGTTGATCTCTTCTCTCAAGTAACTAGTGATAGGAGGAGAGGAAATGGGTTTAAGTAGCACCAGGGGAGGTTTAGATTGGATACTAGGAAAAGTTTCTATACTGAAAGAGTGGCAAGGCATTGGAACAGGCTGCCCAGGGAGGTGGTGGAGTCACCATCCTTGGAGGTGTTCAAGAAACATGTAGACATGTCACTTCCAGACATGGTTTAGTAGTCATGATAATGTTGGGTTGACAGCTGGACCTGATGATCTTAGAGTTCTTTTCCTACCTTAATGATTCTATGACTCTATGCTATGATTCAGCCCCTGACCGTATTGGTGACCCTCCCCTGAGCTCACTCCAACTTTTTTCCTGGGTTATGGGGAATGTGTGTGCTTAAAACTGGTCAGTGTCCTAGATGCGTTGTTATGAATGCCAAATAAAAGGTGATTAATCACTTGCCTTGATCTTATGGCTATGGTACTACTAATATAGCCCAGGATGCTGTTAGCTATTTCTACTGTGTCATGCTGCTAATTTATGGCTAGCTTGCTGTCTACCAAGATTACCAGGTCCTTTTCTGGCTTCCTAGCCAGTTACCAGTCATTTTGCTTTAGGGGGTCCTTGCTTCCTAAATTCGGACCTTTGCACATGTTATTGTGGAATCTCAGAAGGTTCATGCTGGCCTGTTCCCCCTCCCTGGCTAGGTTCTAGGGAATGGCAGCTCTTCTCTTGAGTGTATCAGTTATGTTTGTCATGATCTACCCCCACCCAGTTCACTGTTACCTGCAAACTTGGTGAGACTGCACTCTTGGTCTAATCCAGATGGTGGATAAAGATGTTAAACTGTTTCTAATACAGGCTCCTACAGTATTCCACTTGTTGCCAGACACTACCATCAGAGCTTTACCACCACAATGTTTTTATCAAGGTTGTAGTTCCTGTAGCAAGACTGAAGCCTTAACTTGGCTGTAAAAATACTGTCCGAGACTGTGCCAAAAGCCTTGCTAAAGTTGACCTATATTTAATGTACTTGCTCTTGTTTTGTCCACAGATCTCCTCTTGTCATTTTATCATGGAATGTAACTGAGTTGGCCAGACATGATTTAGCCTTTATAAATCCTCACTGACTGTTACCAATTACCTTTCTCGTGAGCCCAGAAGTTTATTCCAAGAGGACTTACTTACGACTTTCCTGGGACTGAATTGAAGCTATCTGGTCTATAGTTCCTAGGCTTGTGCTTTTGCCCTTCTCTGAATATAGGTGTGACATTTGCCTTCCTCCATTTGCTAGGGACCTCCCCCAATCTCTGTGACCTTTCAAAGATGATAATGAGCAGCCTTGCTGTGACATTGACTGGGTTTGTCAGAACCTGTAAGTGAAGCTGATCTGGCCTCTTCAATTTCTATGGGTTGAGTTCTTATGAGTAATCCCAGACTGGATCCTCACAGACTGCTAGTAGTTGTTTTCTTTGAGCCCTTTTGCTGGTCATAGAGGCTAGGAAGATCCTGTCAGGGAAGACTGAAGCAAAAAAGGCATTGAGTGTGGTGACTTACTTTGTGTCCACTGTTGATAAATTACCTGGTTTGTGTAGAAGCAGATCCATGTTTTCTTTTCTACCTTAATGTAGTGGTACAATCTCTGTCTGTCATCTCTGCAAACACCAATTCTAGATGAGCTTTTGGCTTTCATGACACTGTACCTACATACTCAGGAAGTCTTTCTAAATTCTTCTTTAGATTTCTGTCCCTGCTTCTGTCTCCTGTATGCTGTTGTTTGGCCTTGTAGCTTTCTCATGAGTTGCCTGTTTATCCCCACCAGGGTCTTTATGTACCTGTTTCCTGAGTACCAGGGTGACTGATACAGTACAAGAACTGTTTGAAATGTTTGAAACAGTCTGCTGGTGGAAAAAGCGAAGTCATGCTGTTCTTAGTAGAATACAGTCGAGTATGTGGAAGCCTTAGGAGCAGGCATTGAGCTTGAAATCAGAGTTGATTATGCAAGATGTGACATGGTCTCTCTGAAGAGCGCTACTGTGTTAATTAAAAGACGATGAATTCTGTTTATAAGTAATTTGGAGGTCATATCCAAATGACCAGATGAAATTATGATTATAAGCCTAACACAAACTAATGATAATGGAAAAGGATATAACCACTTCTTTGAAAGCCTTTCTTAGGAGGAATATATAGCTTTCTCCAGTTAAAAATAAAAGAAGCAACTTCAGAAGCCATGCGATGTGCTAACATGATATGTGCCATATCCGTTATCTTTAGAAGTATATAGTATACCTGACAAAAGTATTTTTTATAAAAATGTTCTGTTACTAATCTCACAGATTAGAAAGAGAGTGTTTCTCCACAAACAAGCAGATGAATGAGAAGATTGAGGAAAAGAAGAAGGTAATTGAAGACCTCTCTGAGAAACTAGGGAATAGTGAAAAAACCTGCAGAGAATTACAGGAAACGGTGGCAATGGTAAGAGAAGAGGCCCATGGCACTCATTGCTCAGGGTTTTTTAAACATGCTGTGAACATACCCAGCAATTTCTGCGCTGAGCTGTTGAAGAACTCGGGCATTGTGTTACTCTTATGTTATTTGTGTTACTTTGTTTTGTAAAACATGAGTAAATACAGCTAATACACTGGAGAAGCTAATTCAAAAATGTATTTTAAGTGATTCACCATGTACTTAACTGAAGAGTTATTTGCAGAAAGCAATTACTTTAAAAGCATGACTATGTGTAAAGAGTAACTTGTGTTTGCATTCCTAGCGAAGAAGGCAATTTGTAGATATGGATTATGATTCCTTGTGGAGAAAGTTCTTTCTTCACAAGGTTTTTTCTTCTCCAAGCTTTATTAGCTACCCTTGTAGGCTTGTTTCTTTCTACTTTACATAACATTTGGTTTTAGTGCAAGCATTTGACTGTAAAAATTCCTTGAAAATTGCTTGTTTGAAGGTGACAAAGGAGAGGGGTTTTGTTTTTGTTTTGGTGTGGATTTGACATATTGCATGTATTTTATGGCATTATTTTCTGAAATCTTTTTCCTTTTATATGACCAGCTGGGGCCTTCCCACTATCTCTACCCATCTCAAATTTGAATAACAATTTTACCATCCTGTTCCATAGCAGCAGGGACAAAGCAAAGATCTTATGATATGTAGGAAACCCTAACTTCTTCCTCACTTATGTGGTAGCATTTGCAATATTTCTATACTTAGTCAATGTAAACTTTTTATACTGGCTTGCAACTTTGTCCTGTTTCTCTCTCTTGGAGCTGTGAGTATGGAAGGTACGTATGGTCCATTCCTTGCTGCTGACAGGCATCATGCAGGAGCAGAAACCTGCACTGGAAGATCTTCAAATTTGTTGGTGTCTTCTGTTCAGCTGATGGAGTTATTTCATACATTGTCTTAGTGTTACCCATTTGCCTTAGAATCATAGAATCATGGAATGGCTAGGGCTGGAAGGGACCTCCGAAGGTCATCTTGGTGTCATCTGTGAACTTGCTGATGGTGTGCTCAATCTTGCTGTCAATATCATTGATGAAAATATTAAAGAGTACAGGTCCCAGTACAGACCCCTGAGGGATGCCACTTGTCACTGATCTCCATCTGGACATTGAGCCATTGACCACCACCCTCTGGATGCGACCATCCAGCCAATTCCTTATGCACTGAACAGTCCACCCATCAAATCCATCTCTCTCCAACTTGGCGAGTAGGATGTTGTGGGGGACCATGTCAAAAGCCTTGCAGAAGTCCAGATAGATTACATCTATAGGTCGTCCCTTGTCCACTGAGGTAGTCACCTTATCATAGAAAGCCACTAGATTCATCAGGCAGGATTTGCCTTTGATGAAGCCATGTTGGCTGTCTTTCATCACCCCACTGTCCTCTATTTGCCTTGTTAGACCCTCTAGGAGAATCTGCTCCATGATCTTCCCAGGCACAGAGGTGAGGCTGGCAGGGCAACAGTTTTCAGGGTCCTCCTTTCTACCCTTTTTAAAAATGGGTGTAATGTGTCCTTTCTTCCAGTCCCCAGGAACTTCACCTGACTGCCAAGACTTTTCAAATATTATGACTTGAGGACATGTCACTCTTTCTAATCTGTTTCTGCGATGTCCCTGGTCACCGGAAATGATCTGAGATTTCTTCCAAGGTTGAGATTTCATACAACAGATGAGAGGAAGCCTCATGCTCTGTTCCGAGGGAGAAGATACCCCCTACCTCACTCTTGTAATGGTTTGCACTTACTGAAAAGCACCCTTAGCATCCCCCCTTCCCTTCTGGAGGAAGATCATTCCCTGGGGTCTCTGAAGTAAGAAAGGGAGAAGGAGGAGAGCATTGGGGGCTTCAAAATAGCGTGTGGACCCATTGTTTTTCCACTGGTATCAGCTGACTGTCTGTCCACTTGAGAGAACAGCATTAGAAACCTGGTCTGGAAAGGACCTACCATTGAGTCACCTAGTTTCTCCATCTCCCAGGAGGGGAGAAACACCTACATACTTAACAGCTGTTTGCTTAAGTTATCTGTACAGCCCTTCAATGGCAGAGCCCCCCAGCTGCTCCAGCCCAATCCTCCATTAAGAAAATTCCTGTGCTGGATGGAAGGGGGAAAGTCAGACAGAAGGAGCAACTCACTTCAGTCTCAGCCACAATGGCAAGGGAGCACTCTCTGTGGGAGAGAACAGAAGACTTTGCACACAGAGGCCCACACAGTTGGAGCCCAGGCTGCCCTTCAGAGCTCAGACACATCCATCTGATGTTTCCTATCTATTTTTTTTTTTTTAAATCTTGACAGCTTCTTGTGCGAAGTGCAGAGAAGACAGACAACTTCAGGGCACCAAGAACAGACACGTGATCAGAAGATAAAGTGGAACAATGAAAAGAACAAAAGCAGAAAAAAAAGATGTGATGCCTCAGCATGGATTTTCTTATGACAGGATCTGCAATGCAAATATTGCTTGGAACTACAGGATCAGGAGAAAAAGCTTTTCAGTCTCTGTGATTCCACTGCTGCTGGTCTTTTTCCTTTGTCTTTAAGAGGGAGACCACTTGGACCAAGGAATAATGTGCACTTCTTTGTTTACATCTGCTGAATAGACCAAGGGCAGGAGGGGTAGAAAGGGACTTGTCCTGTTTGACTGTCCCTCAAGAGAGGGAATATCATGCACTGCATACAAAATAACTGTTTGGCCAATCCTACTCACTTGGGACAGTGACAGTCTTCCACCATGCTAACGAGCAGCTATCATTCAGGGCATTAGTGGAGCAGATCTTTTGCAAAATCTTTGGAAGAGCTGAGAGAAAGGAAAAGTAGAGTTTCCCCAGGAGCCCTGTGTCATGTTTCCTGCCTTTCTCTGGGCAGAGACTGTCAGGGCAGTGCCATGAGCAGCTCTTGGGGGAGAGGTTTACAAGGGAAATAGGTACCCAATAGTCCCTCTGCAGCTTCTGCTTAAAAGGTGGCAAGGAAGAACACTAACCTCCATCACAGACCCTGTGTCTTCTCTCCTCTCCATCCCCTGCTCCTGGGTTCATTTCTCTTGAGCACAGAGGTCTTGGGAATGACAACAAGCCTCTAGAGGAAGAGGAGGTTGCTACAAAGGCAGCGGGCAGCAAATGGGCTCCTGTGTATCTGAGAAAGGGTTTCATGACCGTGAGGATCTGCTGATGAGTAAGGTGGAGGCCTGACAAACCTGAGAGGGTCACTTGACTTGCTTCCTCCACCACCACGCAGCCACATGAGTACGACTGAACCCATAGATGGGGATAATTTTAAGCTACCCATCTTAAGTTATGAAGGGCTTTATGCCTGATGTTTTCAATGCGATAAAATAAGCCTTGACAAATAAAATATATATGTTTGATATTCATATTAGGGAAAGGGATAAAAAATCTGGAGAACTAAATGGAGTTAATCCCTCAAATAGGAGACGTCTCTCCAGTGGCATGCTTAGGAGGAAAGGACCCAGCTGTCTTTTGACCTGACAGTTTGTAAAGCTGTAGCCTGCAAATAAGCAGTATATGTATTTTCTTAATCTGTAACACCCCTTGGTACTTTTGTGACCACAAATAGCACTTTTGAAACAAGCCGCTGTTGTATTTTGCATTGGCAGTAAAAGGCAGATGAGACAGTTTTAAGTGGCCTCTCTCTGCTGTAACATGTCCATCAGCGAGCAGATGACCATAGGTTCTAGGAACATCGACCCATGAGGTTTTCCCCCTTTTATTTAAATAGCTTAAAGGACCACATCATGTCATGACCAATTAAAGGTTTTAAATATGGAAGAGAGGATAAAACTGTGCATGGAAAACTGCTGTTTGACACTGCCAGTATAGATCAGACAAATGTGTATTTTAAAATGTCAAGTGGCTGCTGCTTTCAGCTTTCTTCAGTGATTACTTGGCTATGGTAACAAAAAAATGATGTTTGTACTCAGCAGCTTCACTTTCCTGAAATAAAATTTAAAAAAACCCAACAAACCCACAACAATTTACAGCTAAGTTTTAAAGATTTAAATATTCAAGACCATCTCCTGATTGGGGTGTAAACTGGCAGAAATGCAGAAAAGTCCCTACCAACTCTTCAGTGTAGGTGCAGGCTCTCACAGTAATAAGTAAGAAAAACAATAAGCCCACAGCTTAACTGGGGCAGTACAGAGCAGCCGGTTCTGCTACTTCAGGGAGGAAAGTAAAGGAAAATGTATCCAGATAATCAATCTATAGCAATAACTGCGGAAACATTTGGAAAAACACGTTCTTCACATTCCTTACCCTCAAAGATCTTGATTCTATTTCACAAGAATTGATGGGACAGTAAAATCCTATACCATCACCAAAACCATGGCTGTTCCAGGTCATCCAGCTCGAGCAATCAGTATATCAACAGAAAAAAACCTAAACCAACCCAGAATACTGGCAGGTGATCTGAGGGGCTTGCTCTGACATTCAGCAAAGTCAGCAGTAAACCTAAGTGGCCCTTGGCAGAAGAGGAATGAAAGCTGCAGCAGGTAAGGGAATGGCCTCTCTCCTTCCCGCTCCACAGCTGTACCCTCACTTGTCCTGCTTTCAAGAGTAAAATCTGAGACTTCAGACACATTCACTGTTATTAGCTCAGGGTTTTATCTCACATTGATTTATTACCCAGTAAAGGCAATTTTGAGTCACTGTTAAGATTTAAGCCTGTGCATTTGACCTGAGTTAAATCCATAAACAACAAGACTAACAGAGAAGCCCATGAAATGCCCATTTAATATTGGGCATTTAAATGCAATTGCAGATATAGGCGCAAAAAGACTGTTTTTACATAGAAATGGAGAAAGCATGAGGAAAAGACCAATATTGTAAGACTGCCGTGTTAAGACATCACTGTACAGGCATTTGAGATATAGACTCAAATGTGCAAATGTTTGTGTTAGAACAGAAGAAAAACTGAGAACAGGATGAGTGAAGCAACATATAATGTGCTTAGCAGAGAGATCAAGTGCTCCCATGTCTAGAAATGGCTTGGATGTTTTTATGGTGGACTTAATATATTGGAAAGCCTTCTGTAGCTCCTGGTCATAGACCAAATAAATCAAAAAATCCCTTCCAGCATTAACCATCTATTGATCTTCTGCAGGGCTGTAATTACATTGGGGAGCTCTACCATTGGAACAGCAGCTGTATCCTGGATCCATCCACAGCTCTTCACAGATAACCGAGCCGCAGGTGTTTAAAAAGCAATTGCACAGGAGAAACCCCCAATTTTCACCCACAGAGGACAGTTTTTTCAACCTGAGCTGCAAAGTCACTTTTCTATTAGAGGTACTTTAAAAAGTGCTGTTTGGTTTTAGCCTAAGTATACCGCAGGTTCATGCAAGTTTTGTTGAGGCTACCAGATTCTGACTACAGGACCATGAGACTGTTGATGAGCCATGGGACCCTCTACCAAAAGCTTTAAGCAGACTAGCTACACAGACCAGTGTTCTAAGGTAGCCTTCACTTCTGTTTCCAGTTTTGTCTGCCTGCTTTAAGGCTGCTCTCTACATTCCTGGGAGCGTGTACATTTGTTTTTAACTCCATATTATGAAGAAAGTTCAATCACTTCTGTGATCTGCACATGGATCACACAATGTAAATGGCAGACCTGTCAAAACACTTGGGAGCAGATGCTACATTAGGTGCAGAAGAAAATCTCAGGCATTCCTAAACCAGGACAGCTTTCCGTCCCTGAGCATGCAGGATTGTACACACATTGTCACCTACTGCCACAGAGCCCTGCAGTTCTGTCTGGCCAATGCCTTGTGGCTCAGAATTTTGTGTCAACACTCAGACACATCCGTCATTCGCTCCCTATGATGTGCAAGGCCACGGTTAAGTGCCTCACAGCTGATCCAAAGAAACATATCAAGCTCTATCTTCTACAGTGTTTCCTATTGCCGAGTGCCTAGGCCCCACGGGAAAAGGAGAGGGATGACCTCTTTCTTTGGCCCGAGACACTTGAAAGCCACGGAGCCCCAGGCTGCAACCCCCTCCCCAGGCTTAGGGTGCCCCTCTTGCCAGTTACACCAGCGCCTCGCAGAGCTGCAATCTTGACCGTTTCAGAAGTCCCAGGGAAGCAGTAGGCTCTCCTAGGCCAAACCCCAAGGGGCTTATTTAGCCAAACTTCCACTGGCCGGGCCCCCTTTCCCATCACCGCATCGTTTCGGTGCAGAGCCGGCGGCCGAGCCGCCGCCCCGAGCCCGGCAGCCAGCTCAGAGCTGGTCGCCGGGGGACCGCCGGCAAAGCCCCGCAGCCAGCGGCCGCCCGGCTGCGGTCACCCAGGCTGCCCCCGGGGGACTCGGCGCGGCGGCGAGGACCGGGGGTCCCGCCAGTAGCCCCGGCACTGCAGGGCACGGCGGGGCCCCGCACCGCACCGCGGCGGCTGCCGGCCGCCCCCGCGGCGCGGCTGCAGGTAGCCGAGAGGGCTGTGGCTGGCTCCTCGGCTCCTCTCCCGCCTCGGCAAACACCCCCAGCCGGGACACCTTCCTTCCGCAGCGGTTCCCCGGTTTCTTCCCACTCCCGCCCCGCAGCCGCGCACCCCGGCCCCGCAGCGGGGCTGCCTTTGCCCCTCCCGGTCCCCCCCGGCCCGGCTCGGCCTGGCCCGGGGCGGACGCCCCCGCCGCCGCTCACCTCCTCCCGCACGGCAGCGGCGGCGGCAGCCCCCGGCGCGGGGGTGCTGCCCGGCCCGCTCTCAGCAGCCGCCTCGGCTTCCCCCTCCGAGGACATCCTTGGCCATCACCGGCGGTCGCGGTGGCGGCGGGGGCTGCGGGGCCCCGAGACGGCGGAGCCCCCCGCGGGCCGCCCCCCGCG
>WTSP01000866.1:0-14731 GCA_025331215.1 Actenoides lindsayi | reverse complement strand
TTTTGGTAAAATATGTGGTGTACAGGAAGAAAAAACATATTCTAGTGATCTGTCAAAAGTTTGTAGCACTCTGAGTAACTCTCAGAAAAAAATGGCATTACAAATCCTGTTATACATGAAAATATATGAACAATTTTCCTTCTGAATATCAAAACCATGGCATACTTCTCAGTATTTCCACTACAAAAAAGTGTTAAAGGAACTTCAAGATATTGATTCCAACAAACATACATATTCTGAACTGGATTTGTGGAAACAGTTCCTCTGACTTCAATGTACTGTACATATCAGCAAAATGAATCATAAGAATAAATATCTGCTGCATGAATATTGTCTAAGTTTCCATGACAAATCTAATAAAAATCAAATGTTCCCTAACATATCTGGAAGGCAGCATCTGTTTGGGAAAGACAAAGCTTGGGATAAATCAAGGCACAGAGTTCCATATGTTTGTGTCAGTATTGTTCCGAGTGATATTTGACAGTAGGATTTTTCTGTTGGTATATTATAGGAGGTATGCTGAAACTTTTCAAATGAATAAAATGTTCTATGATAAGACCCATCAATATCATGCTGGCTTATTTCTATTTGCATTGGCTGAATAGCCAGCTCAGAGGACATGACAAAAAGTCAGTCACATGAAGATGAATAAAACCAAAATAAACACAAAACAACAAGAAATAAAACATGTTACACCAGTTTCTAAAATATAAAGACAAAGGGTTAATAGAGAAATTATTCCATTAATAATCTGTATTATTATAATTTACATAGATTTGAACTATTGTTACTTTTTCCAGATAACACTTACTTTAAAACTCATAGAATTCAGTTGAAAAACCCAATGCAACAATTTAGACAGGATTACAAGGACAAAGGTGTCTCTGTCTTCAAGGGGCCTTCTTGTGCCCTTAAAGGTAGGTTGATACGCTTGCTTGGTATTTTAAATTTACCTCTGATGAGGTATTTTAAAAATTCCATTAGTTCTAATGAAAAAAAGGAGCATCTATGCAATACCAAACAGGCTTCATTTTTTTTTTTTTTTTTGTAATGGTGAAAAGGGAAATCAGAATGCAAAGCCTGTATTTTGAACAAGGAGTATGTGTTTCTGACTGTTTGAATTATAGGGCTCCCAATAACCATGAAGGACTAATTTGCATTTCTAGTTGTACAATACACACGCAGTTCATAGGTTTCTTCCTCATATTTTCAGAAGATATCAATGACAGTAACTTTGGGAATCTATGGTTTGGAACTTTAACTTAAGATTCTTACAAAATCACTGATTTATACAAAATTATTGTTTTCATTTTTAAGAAATTTCAAAATATTTTGTATTGTACTGTTTTGTATTCTAAACTTAGTCTATTTAAATAGGCCCTAGTCATGACACCAGAGTGCCCCCATCTTTTAAAAACATGTTTCTCAAATACTAAGAATAAGCTACATAATTTCAATGATTAAGAGTAATTGTAGAAAAAATAGTATCTGTGCCAAAACTACTATGGATATTTTAACTTCTGTTAATGTGTAATAAGTCTGATACTATTGTAGATTCTTACATTGATTAAAAAGCATTAATTAGGTTGTTTTGACAAGAATGGCCCACTAATGCTTTTCAGAAGTTTTTTGCACCTCTACAGCTAGTATCTGAACATTTGAACCTTTGGAAAGAAAAGCAAAAATAGAGAATAATGATAATTTCCAATTATATTTTTCATGGTCTAAAAAAGGAAAATAAATAAAGATACAAAACAGAAAAGTGAAGAAAATGAAATAATTAATTGGTGGAAGGAAATCCTGAGATTTAATTATTTTACACAGCTCTCATCTAGTCTTGTTGGACTTGTCCTGGTTTGCTACTTTCTTTAGAAGGCACAAACGAGTGTGAGAGTTTGTCTATTGTTATGTGGAGTACCATGCAAATGCATTGTAATATTATTTGGTCTTATACTCTTTACTGGAGCCAAGATTTGCTTACACTAGAGGAATATAAGGAGCTGTCTTTAGTTCTCAGCTTGTGCCATTTGTGATAAATTAGAACAAGTTTGTTACTGCTGTAATGGACGTCATTCTGCATTTTCTCCCGTACTTGTGATACAAGACTTATGTTGTAAAGAATTTGATCTAGGCAGTTACATGGCATTGTCAGAAAGATCCTTGTTAGCACTTTATTGTGGTTATAAGGACTGGAGGAAAAGTGGTTGTGAATACTGTACTGTTTTATGCTATCTCTGCAGACATAACGTATAAGCAGATGAAAGGTTTGAATACAAATTCCTGGTTTTCAAACCGTCACAAAACACATCTCACATTCAGACCATTAAAGGAAAATGAGATTAAATGTAGACATATACACCTATCTTAAGATAGAACAAGTCACCCTGTGAAAGTACATTCATTGATTAAAGAGGAGTATAGATGATTTCTTTAGACTAGTCTTCATCTTCCATATGGATATGAGTGTCTCCTTTCCCTTACATGTTTTTTACACTTAAAACTGTATGCAGGATCAGTCACCTTCCACCCATCCCCAATAACCAGAGAGGATCAGAAATTTCCATACATGCTCTCCAGAAGAATATTCTTTCAATCGTTTTTGCAGTTACTACAGTGAACCTGAAAAATCCATCTTCTGACTTCTGCTTCTTATGGAATGAGTTTTCAGTTTCAGAGATGTTGCCATATAAGTGAAGCATCTCTTTGCTTACTAGATTATTTGATTTAAGAGCTGCTTCAACCAGAATTTCTGTAGAAAAGTATGGGAATATGGGATGGGACATAACCTTTTCTTGCATTGTTTCCTGAGAAACCTAGGGCCAAATTGTAATGTTGATTCCCTGTATGCATACTGAATAAGCATTATAAAGAAGAATTTTGCTAATACTACATTTTAGTGCAAGCATTTCCTCATGGTTTCACAGGCAAGAGAAAAAAAATCACTATAAAACCCCAAAGAATTATGACATAAGCCTTATCCAAAGGTATTCTCTGTATCGAACATACCAAAGGGATATCTTGGGCACTCTTCAGGGGATTACAGAGGGCGAAGGTCAAATATGATGGGATTTTATGTCTTAAGGTGTGAGTGGAGGCTTGTATATGTACATGAAAAGTAGCAGTTGTAAGAGATCCTGCAAGATAAATTAATTTTGATTTCATTGTTTCAGAACAGAGGAAAGGAGGTAAACCAGAATACTACTGTAAGAGATGGCAAGCTTGCAAATTCCCAAGAGTCAGACTATGCAAATTCAGGTATTTCACAATTCACTCTGCTGCTTTGGTCTCCAGCAGTTAACAAGATTAACACTTATGAACTGGAATCAAATTATGGTTCTATGCATTTCCATAAATGCTGTTCAACATAATATCACCCAAGTTTGCTGATAGTTCATAAAGAAGTCAATAAGTATTTATTATTTATTGAGGTGTCAAGTCACAAAACTTTGTGTAAATGGAAAGTCTAGTAAAACCATATTTTCTTAAAAGACACATTAGTTTCTTTTAGGGAACACTTAAAGCAATTTTACTCCTGTAATCAATATATTTCTATATTTGTACATCTAATCAGAGCACATGTGATTTTCAGCTAAATTACTGTTCAACAAGAGAGCCATAAAATAAAAATTATTAACTTTTTTACATTTATTTCTTTTGTTCTGCATGTTACTCAAACTGCAAAATTAAATATTTTCATTTATTAAATAAAACCTGATGCAAAATCATTCCTTTAGAAAACATTCTCCTCTGTCAAGACCACAGCATTTTAAACTGCAGCCACTGCCATTCATCCTTTTAACTATAAGGATTCAACAATTCTCTAGATGTTTTTTCTAAAGATTTTCATTGCTAAGCCCAACATCTGTTACTCACTATCTATACAGAAAAGTTTGTTGCAGCTGCTTGCAGAACAAGCTGTTGAAAGAATCCAATGTCTGCAATGTGGGACTTAATCCTTTCTCTCACTAAAAATAATACAGTTTCCTAAAGTAGACAGGTCTTGCAAAGTCAGTTACTGTAGACATTCAGAGTATTTCTGACCAAGGAAAAACGTATAAAAAGGAAAGAAATTGAACTGTATGCTGTAGAGATTGCTGGCAAATACATGGAAAAACTCAAGACTAGCACCTTGGAGATGAATGGAAATGCTCCACCCAAGCAGGTCTTCACGCAGCCAAGAGCAGGGACAATGCAGATGTTGCTGTCAGACTTGGCTTTTGTCACAATGCTGTTAACCCCAAACCAGTGGAAACACCATACATTTCTCTCCACATCAAGATGCCATGAAGGGGCAGTCATCTCTAGGCATGCACCTCTACACTGCTAAAAATGTCAGGACCTGAAAGCTTCCACCTGGGCAAACTCACCCTTGCCTGACTGGCATTTGTGACATTCACATACTTTTGAAAGGAAAAACAGCATAGACAGGAATACTGTCTTGCTCTCCTCTATTAAAATGTAGCAGATGATAAACCTACATCAAATTCATCCAAACTGTTACTGAAGCTTAGTTCCTTCTGTGAGCAAAGCTGACATACTTGGGTGGACTCTAGGGCAGCTCGATATCATAGAATCATAGAATGGCGGGGGTTGGAAGGGACCTCTGGAGATCATCAAGTCCAACCCCCCTGGCAGCACAGGAACACCCAGGGCATGACACACAGGAACAGATCCAGGTGGGTTTTGAAAGTCTCTAGAGAAGGAAACTCCAGAACCTCTCTGGGCAGCCTGTTCCAGGGCTCTGTCACTCTCACAGTGCAGAAGTTTTTCCTCATGTTGAGGTGGAACTTCATGTGTTTTAGCTTGTGACCATTAACTCTCGTCCTATCACAGGGCATAACTGAAAAGAGACTGGTCCCTTCTACTTGACTTCTACCTACAGATATTTGTAAACATTCATAATATCCCCTCTCAGTCTTCTTTTTTCCAGGATAAACAGCCTCAGGGCTCTCAGCCTTTCCTCATAAGAGAGATGTTCCAATCCCTTCAACATCTTTGTAGCTCTCTGTTGGACTATTTCTAGTATTTTCCTGTCCCTCTTGAACTGGGGAGACAAGAACTGAACACAATACTCCAAATACTCCAAGATGCCACTGAGGTGCTGTGAAGCTCATAGCAAAGCTGAGTAGCTGCAGTGTTGTACTGTATTACAAAACAAAGCTTCAGCCTGAAGTGGATGGAAAGTTCAAAAAGCCTTCTGTCCCAACATCACATGCTCCAGTGGCCCTGAAAAGGGGCAGGGTTCTTCAGCACATGTCAGCACTGCTTACATTCACAAGTTGTTAACAAAGAGGAAGGTCACAGCTAACACTATTGACAAGATATCTGATTGAACTATCATTGATCTGTTAAGTGCTGTCTTCACCAAATTAATTGGTACCCTCTTTAATGCCCTTGGAAAGTTGTCTTTGGACTCAATTGTGACAGGGAAAGATTTGCCCCAGCAGGGGCCTTTCAGGAGGTGATTTGTTTGAGGACTGAGCCAGTATTACTGAAGTGTTTGAAGTGGTCCACAGGCAGATTGACTTGGCCCTTTTTGATGCCAGCACCTGGCAGAAGGTTGCACAAGGATGAACAAACTTTCCATAATGAAATCCAAATGGTGATGTTATTTTCATGTTTCTCTCACAGCTGAATTCTTCTATTAATATGACTATTTAGTTTTAGGTAGAAGGAAAATTTGAGTAACACTGTTTCAGTCATATCTGAGTTGTCAGTACAAAAATCAGTTTTTTAACTGTAAGTTACAAATAGCAGAAATTATTAATTTTAGTTTCAATCTGTTTTATAATCTCAAGTGAAGAAATAAAATCAAGCATATTTGAAGACTGGCTTCATACTTTAAAAAAAAAACAAACACAAAAGTTTCCTATGTTTATATGTATATTGACTTATTTGAAGTGTTTCATGGATGAATAACAGTATCACAAAACAGATTATATTAGAACTGGAGAAAATATTTTGATTTTTTTCAGAACAGAATATATCACCTTATGCCACAAAGTGTTTTTCCAAAATGTATCAGTTCCAGTGGAGGTTTGATCACATTATTTGAGGGAGACTTTCCTTGACCATAGGAAGCTTATCCAATACAGAAAACACCAAACAGTGACATCTCTCCTCTTCCTAAAGAAATATTTAAGAATGGATGTTTTGACATTTCATAGAATCGTAGAAATGTTGATTGGCCTCTGCAGGTCATCTAGTCTACCCTCCAGCATGAATCAAGATTGTAGCCATAACTCTATCGGATCAGCTATACGTTGATCTCACTGTATGTGGAAAATCTCCAACAATGGCAAATCCATAATCATTCTGCACAGCCTGTTCCAGTTATGATGAATGCTCTGCTATGAAGAGCTACGTGAACTGGTGGGAATGGGATCTATAGGTGACTGCAAAATTGGAAGGAAAAAGAGTTTACTGCTGAAGAGGAGGCCAAGGCAAGAGAATACACTTTTTGAGCAGGAAGAATTCAGAAATTTCCCAGAGACTAACAAACTCTGGTGACTGTAAGTTCTATTGAAACTGAACGAACTCATGAACTTGGACACTAAGAGCCAGCCAAACCTGCCAAGGGTCAACAGTGCACACTGGCATGAGCAGCAGAGTGTGTAACTTGGACCACAGCCATGGGGCCAGTGACTGTTACTCACAGACCATGACTGAAGGGCTATATACACACCTGATGAAAGAAAAAGTCCCTCACAGACTTTCCAAACAGCTATGCAGAGGGCAGCATAACCCTTGGCCTGTGAGTCTGCAGCTGGGGTTGGCCTTCCCACTGCTTCTCCATCAAGGCAACTGTGAGTGAATGTGTGAGTCAGCTGCATGAGGGAATAACTGAATGTGGTGTCTGAATACTTATCTGTTATTAATAACAACAAACTAATGAATGTTTCCTAAAGTACTGGTTGTAGTCTGTATCTGGCCTCCGTTTGACATCTATTCAGGAAAACAAATTTTACAACTCCTCTCTATTTTCTCAACAGCCTTCTTGAATGGGGAGGAACAAAAATTGCCACAGTACACCAGATGTAGCTTAACGTCACCACAAGTTAAAAGTGAATGGTCATTTTCTTTCAGTTCTTTAAACTACTGGCTTTAAAGAATATTTAAATAATATTTCCTTTGCTTGAATTAGCAACACTGAAGTTGAATTAAGTACTTAACTGCTGTTATTTAAAATCCCAGTAGTGTATCACCTTACAGAATACTGTGTGAAACCACACATTCTTGCTTAGAGAAAATGAAATTGAAAACAAAAGCATATCCCAGCAAAATTGTTTAAGCCCTTGTCACAAGTCCTCCAACAGGCTTGAGAACTTAAAGCATTTTCTAACTCTCCCATATGCGTTACTCACCCTTTCAGAGATAACTTTCATTGCCCTACTGATGTCTGCTATTCAGGAGAGGCTGGTAATGTTTTCTCTGATGTAATCGCATCATCTGGTGCTACAAATACAGGGAATAGATTTACTGAGGGATGAAGGAATGAAGTTATGATTAGTAGGATTAAATTCTAGGTCTGTTATTGCTGGGTGGTGGCATCAGGGTGGGATGTGGCAAGGACTAAGGAAATTCTGGAAGTGGCATAAAGTGGCCTAGACTACATCCTACACCTCAGTTTCTGTGTTACTGTCTACCTTTTTCCCTCTGTAAAATCTTCTCTGAGTATCTTCTCTGCTCCCCCCCTCCCCCCCGGCCTTTATTTTCCTTGGGCAATTAAAAAGAAAGACTTGAAGAAATCTTGGACAAGACTTAAAAATGGTCTTAAAAAGTACAGTAAAACCTGTAAGAGATCTGAGCCCTAGTTGGCAGTCTGCTGTCCTAAACCTCCCCCAAAATATGCATGACATTTGTGATTCTGGTAATAAGAATTTGTTGATTTTGAACTTCTTTTTTCCAGTCCCTTGAATGGCTACTGAAGTTTTCACTGTAAATGGACTAGAGCCTAAAATCTTTAGACAGTTAATATACACTGCTTGAAGCAGTGAAACTGTGCAGGTTTTCAGTAGGAGTATATTGCCTGAATAAAAGTCTTTGAATTTCCTGCATCCAGAGTTCAGAAATATATTTGGTAAGCACCCGTAGGAGGAGGAGACTTCTCAGAGGAAGTCATTACCCTCTTAAAAGGCTGAGAGAGTTGCTTGTAGGAGGCAGTGGGTGAAGGAAGGGAGTAGCACTTCCTGCTTTAGAAGTGGAAGATAATAGTACACATTTTCATTTTCATCATCAGAAAGGGTAGTTGGTTTTGACTACCTTATCCTCCACTTCTGTGTATTCAGGAATATTGATACCATGTGAATCTTCTATGTATCTCACAGTAATAGTACAGCCCTTCCTGCATTTTCTTTATACTGCACAAGAGCATTTCACTGAAATCTTGTATTCCTGATTTGCACAGATGTTGTAATCTCTTTTCATTATATCTCTGTGACTTTGCTCTGGGAAAGCTGGGCAGGACAGCTTTGGTTGGAGTGAATGACCATGCTCTGCTACTGAGGCTTTTCCCTTTTCTCACTTCTATCATTTTATCCCTTCTCATGTTTCTCTCTTGGCATACACGTGGGCTTGCATGCAGGCCTACACGGAACTATGGCAGTCATGTTGATGAATGCTAACTAGGCAAACGCTGGTGGAGATCCAAGTAATCATTTTGCAAGTAATTCATTTAGATACTGAATACTCAGCCTGCAATTTTTGTGCATCTACCAAAAGCATAACACTCTGCATTAAGAATCCTTCCAGCAGGACACTATCATCCCTTTTCCCAGTTCTTTTTTTCTGAATTCTTCACAGTTTGTAGGACTGCAGTATTACTGGTTCTGTACCTAAAAGCAGCTTCTAGCATAATTCTTCTAGCTGCACCAGTCTGACAAATATGGTTTAAGCTTCTAGCTTAAGAGGTTTCTAGCGGAGGAGGCAGGAGATGCACACAGTGAATATTTTCTTAGGTGGAAGAAGTATCTTTCTTAAGAAGCACAGCAAGGTCTTGATGCCCTGTTTGAATGTGTTCTCTTCTGCTTTTACATATTAAGCAGTGTTGCCTCTCTCCTCTCTCAATGGAAAACATAAAATATATACAAAAATCTCATGTCTGGGTTGTTGTGGCAATTGACCTGGATGTCAGGACGTTAAGCCACCTGATGGAGACAATGTCATGGAGTCTTTCAGGAGCCAAGGAGAAGACAAAAGGCAATGCAGTCTGGCTCTAAGATGAGAAAAATCCACAACTTTCCTGAAATAAAACAGTGTTAGTAAAATGTTGTTTAAGTATGACACCTATTATACTGTACCTATTGTATTGTACATAGGCTACCTATGGAAGGTAGCTCTATTATCTGGAGAACCCCATCCTGGGTTACATCTCAACTTGAAGACAGCAGTTGGCAGACATCAGCTTTCCAGAAGATGTAGCAGATCTAGTGTGCTTCCTGGCAGTCAGTGGAATAGATAGGCCCCAAACAGGATATTTCAGGGCAGGAGCCTAAAATAGATGACAGAAAGTGCTGTGTCCGGAAAACTACTCTTACTGACTCATAGGTCATCTAATCTCCTGATTTAAGTGCATAAACTGTGTCCTTGCCTCTAAAATCTGGTCAGTGACATACATCCCTGACAAGTCACTTCTCAATTGAACTTATTGTGAGGAAAAAGCCAGTACAGTACAGGAAGGCAGTGATTTGTACTAAATGTTTCTCTGAAATAGATGAAAAGGTTATGGGATCCATGTTTCTTATAACTACTGGAGCTGTCATTCACTTACATCACCATTACGTTTTCTGTCCTTGTTTTACACATGGGCATTAGTGAACCCTGCAGTTATTCTTAAAAATGTATATTCAGTGGGTTGTTTCAAGAGTTAAAAACAAGCTAATAAACTAGGTTGTTTATGTAATGCCATGTCTCTTTATGTAATCTTAATTTACCATTGATATGTAACTAAATATTTATTAGTTTTTTAACCCTTGTAAGAATGTAACTATTAAACATACCTGTATCATTGTCTGGAAATAGGGAAAATGTGAGCTGATTAAAGTGTTTTTTCAGAACACTTATTTTAGCGTTTGAAGGGTAAGGTCTAGTTTCTCTAAGGATGTAATATCACTGTACATTTAAACTGGCATATTCATCAATACATTGCAACTGCCACACATATTAGTAGAAGTTCCTGTGTTCTACCTAATTTAGCTTCAAGATCCCTGACAGATACAATGTTTCTTTTAAATGTTTTTCCTATAAAAACATCCTCATACTTCTCCATAATATTTTACGTACAAGCATCACATTTTGTTTGAAATTACCCATGACAAAATGGAATAGAGCTTATAAGAGCTCTTTGCCAATCCCTCCACACATTAGACCAAGAAGATACAAATAAGAACAGGATGAGACTTGGTCCAATAGAATATGACACTAAGAATTATAGACAACTTACATTGGTCTTGGCCATGTAAATGAAATTGCATATTATCTGCACCTCCATTTTCAGTTGCAAGCAAGGTTAAAGAGTACAAACCCAGTTTCTTGCATTCAGTGTTTTTCTCTAGCCCTGGAACCATAATTATAGAAAGTAAAATAAGAAAAACAAAAAGCTGCACTCTGAAGAATTGTAAATTAAGTCCTTGGTGAAAATCACTTTATCAATTTTATCACTGATTCAGCAGTTGATCAGGATTTTACCTTATTTATATTATAGATGCATAGTATAAAAGTATTTTTTATGTTTACAGGTGCTATAGATTCATTTCATTATACTGCCATACTTCTACTTGTCTTTTCATAGGTTTGTAGTCACTCAAGAGATGCTGTGCTGCCACCTGTGTCAGTGATGATGCAGGACCTAGTCTGATGTCTGAGGTGGTGCTCACATTATTGTGGCGTGAAGCAGCCCAAGTTCCACTACACCCCACCTCCATCCATCTGTCTCCAAAGGATGACATGATGTGAATTTAGTAGTCAGGGAACTCTTATTAAAACTGAAAAAAGTACATAAAAGACAGAGAGTAAACTGATGAAATACAGAAGAAAGTGAAATAATTAACAGTTTCATAAGAGTTCTATCTTAAGTAGAAGAAAATACTAAGAATAGCAGGTGTTTTCTGTGGTTATTATCCATCCATCCACCCACCGTTTCACTCCCTAGTCTTCACTTTTGGGCTAATAACACACTTCTTTACTCTAGTGTATCTCTTCTTGTCCCTCGTCTCAGAAATCTCAGCTATTATTACTCTACCTGCCTTTTGTCCCACTCTTTCTCTTTTCAAGAAGAATTACTACATTTGAAGATCTCATTCAGTGAAGCAAGAACATCCAGCAAGAATAACAAGGATGGGACAAAGAAAAAAGCAGGAGAAAACAATCTTTTCTTTAGAGACATGTGAAAATACTGATAATGACTGAGATAAATGTTTTCCATCCCAATGAGTCATTTGTGAAAGAAAATCCCATCTAATAGACAAATCTTCCATTTTTGACCTTTTCTTCCTCTTCTCTTGGTTATTTTCTTCCTTGAGCACACTTAAAACATCCCAGTCACCTCTCCTCTCTCTGGAGCTAACAGATCCTGGCTTATATAAGCCTCAGGTCTCTTATATTCTTGAGATCCTTTTTATACTCATAGTATTGCAGTTTATAAAGAAGTTGCCTCAGGAAAGTTCTCTTAGGCTTAAAAAAGATTATCTGATATTCAACTGACAAAGCATATCTTTCTTCCTCTCAGTCAAAGATGCGGAAAACAAACTAAAAGCTTTGAGAAATAGAACAGATGGTTGATCATTAAAAAAAGACTGTCAGCTATCTTTTGGAGAGCAGGGGGCATATAATAAAGTCAGAATAGCCATGATAATGAAATCCATGTTGGCCTTTGCTAAGGAAATGAATAAATATACTTGCACAAACCTCTCAGCAGAGAACTGAGCAGAGTATTTTCATGTTGCAGAAATACGAACTGGACAGAGAAAACATTCAGGTCCCAGGATGCAGTGAAGATGGGATTCAAATGTGGGACAAACATGACATGTGTCCTTTGTTTCATTTTCCAGTAACGAGGATGACGTTAAACTGCCAGTAGAATTATATTTAGAATTAGAAATTGCCATGTCTACATGCAGAAAACCAGCATATACAAATAGATGTCGCAGATGAAGTCTCTACAGTATGTATGGACTGATCCATAATGATAAGTCCAATGGAAGGATTTTATAATTGATCTTCCAACTTAAAGTGATACTGTGTGACAGCAGAACAAGGAAGATACCTATGCCATAGAAAGGTATTCAGAAAAAAACATGACACAATCCGTCCACATCAGCCTTGTGTAAGACTTTTGAACAAATTTAAGAGACATGAGTATAAGAAAATATAGGTTGAATTAAATAGGTTGGCAAAAATCATGCAAAAGGGTTGACACAGATGGTTTTAGTCATGCTAAATATCCCCTTTGATAACATGTAATTTTTGAACAAAGGGAGAATGATGAACTTATCTCACCTGCTTTCAATAAAATGTATGGTAGGATGATATTTCATAGGAGATAACCAAGTTAAGATGATGGAAATGGTCATTGCTATAGGAATCATTAGCAAAAAAGACAAATGAGAAATGATAACAGACTTTACTGACAGGACTGCACAGAAGCTACTGGTGGAGTGCTCAGACACTTGCACAGGCTGATCTTATGCAGTAATGACTTGAGAACAAGAAATGGAATGTAATAATTAAATTTACTGTTGGGATAAATTTGAGAGACATCATCAATACACAGAGAATCAGAATCATACAGAAAGAACTGAGTGACCTGGTCAACAGAGGTAACTGAGAAAAGATAGAATTTAATCATACAAAGTGCTATCTTATGCATTTAAAGACCAATAACAAGAACTACTAGTATAAACAGGGAACTCATCAACAGAAAGTGACAGTGGAAAAGAAAGATTTAGTCTTTTAATCAATCACAACATGACTATGAGCTCAAATGTTGCTGTGGTCATGAAAAAAGCAAATGTATCAGGTGAGTTATTCCCACTAAAGACAGAGAACCTATAAATACCTCAGCATAAAGCATCAGCAAGAGCTCATCAGGAATGCTGTGCACACTTTGGTCACCCACATGCAAGAAAGATTAACTCAAGCTGCAGAAAGTGCCAAGCGGTGCTACAAGAATGATCAAGGGAATGATGCGCCTATCTTAGATGAGGAGACTAAAGGCACTTGGCTTGTTTAGCCTAGCAACACAAGGGAAGAAGAGGGAGTATAATTGCCCTCTCTAACATATACCAGGGAAAAGAAGGGCTATTTAAACTAAAAGATGCTGCTGGCACAAGAACAAATGAGTGTAAGTAGTCATGAATAAATATAGGTTGAAATCAGATGAAAGTTTGTGTGAGAGGAGTGAGGTTCTGGGAGAAAAGCTACTGGCTCAAATCAGAGGGGCAAAATCTAATTAGGTTTAAAATGGAGCTTTACACAATTCTGAATGAGATTATGTGGTGTGTTTTCTGGCATTAAAAATGGACCAGACTCAGAAGCCCTCTTCCATTGCTGCAGGTTTTGCTGCTCTTTTAGATAATACACACATATGGTTGATTTTATAGCCATACAAGTTTTTAAGGGCCCTCTATGTGTGATGTGTCCAGCAGATTTTTATGTACTGTAAATTTCTTGGACATGTTTATGGACCCACAGAAACATCTTATGCAGGAAATTAATATGGACTGGCTGACCGTCCCATCATGAATGTCATATTCTGAAATGGTCTACACAGCTATATTCACACATTTGAGGCTTCTGTCACTTTTCTTGAGAGACTATTTCAGGGTCCAGTTGACCTTTCTCAGTTGCACTTAACAATTCCAAATTTATGCTTTCAATCAATTTAAAGTCATTGCCCTATTCTTATCTTTTCCTGGAGGTGCAAAACTTTTGGAGCCAGAGACACCATTTGTGTGCGGTGTGATCAAATAAACGACCTGCTCAGGCAGGTTGTTGAACTGAGAGAGGAGGTAGAAAGATTGAGAAGAATCAGAGAGTGTGAAAGTGAGATAGATTGGTGGAGCCGCACTCTGAGGCAAAGGCAGAAGGAAGAGGCTCTACAAGAAGTGGAGGATGCCCTCCCCTCCTTTCACCAGGCAGAAGGAAGGGACATAAGGGACAAGGGGGAATGGAGAGAAGTCCCTCCTCAGAGATGCAAGCCTTCTCAGCCCCCCTCACCTTTCCAGTTGCCCTTATACAATAAGTAAGTGTCTTTGGAACCTGAGGGCCAGACGAATGAAGATGGAAACAAGGATCCATCTGGTGAGTCACAGACATCTTGTCACTCACCCCCACATCTTATGACTTCTTCAATTAAGAAGAAAAGGAGGGTAATTGTAGTGGGAGACTTTCTTCTGAGGGGAACAGCAGGGCCCATTTGTTGACCAGACCCATGCCACAGGGAGGTCTGCTTCCTCCCTGGGGATTGGGTTAGAGATATTAAAAGGAAGGTTACTGCTCTGGTGCAGCCCTCTGATTATTACCCTTTGTTAGTTATTCAGGCAGGTAATGAAAAGGTTGCAGAGAGAAGTCTAAAGGCAGTCAAAAAGGACTTCAAGGCACTGGGACGACTAGATGAAGGCTTGGGTGCTCAAGTGTTGTTTTCATCAATCCCTCAAGTGGTAGAGAAAAAACACTGAAAGAGAGTGGAAAACACACCTGATTAACATGTGGGTTAGAGACTGGTGCCACCAAC
>WTSP01000861.1:0-50217 GCA_025331215.1 Actenoides lindsayi | reverse complement strand
AGGTAAGCGCATTTTATTTTTGCTTGCTGTGTGTGGATCGAGTATGTATACATATATATATATATGTGTGTGTGTGTGTATATATATATACACACACTTGGTCTCCGTTTACCATACGCACTGGGATGACGTGGTTCTGAGCTGGCACTTGTTTATTTGAATGTGAAAACGGCTGGTTTCACTCATGCCTATCTTAGTTGAGAGACAGCTGTGAAAGAATCAGTTTACTTTTCTAAATGAATACTTCGTGTGGATGGTGTTTGTTACTAGAATAAAAACTGTAGGGGCTGTTAGAAGCATTTCAGAATGTTTTAGAACTTTGTTCTTTTTACAATCCAAAAAAACCTACTGAGCAGTAGGTATAAACAGACCTTTTTTTTCTATGTATGAGGTTTTTTTTTAATCATGCTACAAATTGGGAGCAAATTGACATTGCTGTGATGTAGTTATTTATTTTTCAATTGCTTGGTTTTAGCAAAATATAAAAGAGGAACATTGATACAGTATGGAGGAAAAGCAGATCCCAGCCTTCGTGAAAGTGTCGATGGTTTTGCTTTGGACTTCAGTTAAGAGAAAACCTGAGTCTTCACAGTATTCCTGTTACTTTCTCCTCTTCCTGCATAATGCTCCTCTTGTTCCTTTTAGTTTTAGAGCTCAACCTGATGTGGCTCAATCTTATACAGCTACTGAGAAAACACTGGACCATGGTCACTGTACAGCCAGCATACTGAGTGGATGTGATCTTTAATCTGAAATGGTGGAGAACTGCATAGATGGCTTTACTTTCATTAAATCCTCTCTGAATTTGTCATGCCTGTTCTTTGTTTTGGCTTTTGTTTGTTTGTTTGTTTTTCTGAAAGCAGGACTGTTTCTATATAAAAATGAAATAAAATGTAGAGGGAGATGTTTTTGGAGGTATTGGTATATTTTGCTAGGTGATTAGGAAATGACTTCACAGTATTTATTTTAGGATTTAGATAGGTGCTTAGTTGTTGGACTATAAATGGATTAACTTTTGTATAACTGTGTAACATTTTCTCCTTTGGCTTCTGTCTTTGATCTTTACCTGTCCCCTGAATATTAATCTATCTTCTGCCCACCATGCAGCACCCCCTACCCCCTGCTGCCCAGGCGAAGAAAAGCAAAAAAAACACTTAGAAAAATACTTCTAACAGAATTAGACAGTTTGATTGAATTGACTGTCAGCCCTGACCAAGAGGATGTGGAATATTAGGAGAAATACTAAGCTGCGTGTTATTTGAACTATATATTACTTTGTAAAGGAATGTATGAAGAGTAGGCAACTACATATAGATGAGTGAATAGGAGGCTTTACTTTCTCTCATCCCTGGCTGCATACTCCTCTCTCTCTCTGTCCCTCTCACCGTTTGCACTTTTGAATCCATAAGTCAGATCAGCTGATTCCTAGAGCCAGCTAAAGGGGGTAAGTTTTGAGTATATGATCATGGATGGGAAGAGGGGAGGAGGCAGGACAGCCCTTATGTGGCTGCTGATGCTGAAACTTTGCCTCCAAGAAGCTAATGTAAGTTGGATTGGGTTAAGAGACTGTTTGACAAGGGGAGATGCAGGTCCATGAACTGCCTAATTAATATGCTGAAGAATTGCAAGTGCCTTAAAGAGTGGCATTTCCCTGCAATCAGATGTTGTCTTCTAGCTTGGATATAGGTACCTAATTTGAACAGAGGTTCAGATCATGTTGTGTAAGATGCCCATCGCTAGGGTGTGAACTGTCTCACATCTTAGAGCACAGGCAGTGGTGGTTGTTCTGTTCCGTGTGTAAGAGGTTGAAGTGTCCCCTGAGATACTGGGCGATCCAGGTTTGATATTTTCAGCTTGATGGTTGAAAATATTTATTGTCTTCTGGATGAGTGCCTTAGACAGCAAGGAGGCTATAAATCTAGGCTGGAGCATGAGTGGTTCCCATCCTTTCTTCTAAAATCGCTATTTTTAGAAAAGAATATGCTGCAGAGAAAAGAAGAAAACTGTTCACAATTTCAGTTTATTGGTGGGTTTGTTGTCCCAGTCCCCTAAATAAGTAAAGACAGTCACAAACTATCAAACCTCACTGAGAGCATCCCTTTGGAGAAAATGGACTTCTCTGCTGTCTAATGCTTATCCCCACTAATGACTCTGGTTGTCTATGGTTTTCTTCCACTAAAGTGAGCTGTCTGCTGCATGGAAATATTTTTTTTGCTCTTTGTCCTTGCTTGTAGTCATTACATTGGTGGTAATTTAAGTCTGCTTTAACTAAAATGCAGACAGGATGTATATTCCATCCACTGTCACTAGGTGTCCAGAAAATATTTTTTTTTTCAAGATTTTGGAAAATTACTATTGCTCTCTGGAATATCCAGCGCTCAGTTTCCTGACTGCTATATTGACTGTTAAGAGAAGGTTCCTGTGGAAATTAATTTGAATGAAGACTGCATTTTTAATCAAAACATACATATTAAATGAAATCTGTTCAGCTTTGGATTCCTCAAAACATAAAGCTTCTACAAGATTAGTGGGGGATGATTACTTAGATATCTATATTTAATTCAGTGACACAGATGAAAGGCAGCTTATTTACAGTGGTGATGCACAGTTAAATGACTAAGACGGGATGCAGCAGGACTGCAGTGCAAGCTAATAGGTATTTTTATTGTTTTTATCACACCAAACAGTGCAAAAACATAAAACACTTCCTGCCCTTCCTGTTGATGTTCTGTCAGTGATGTCACTTACACTCCACTAAAAGTTTCCAGAGCCACGTAATTACACCATGCTCACGGAATTCATATTCCCTACCTCAGGTAAACATCCTGTTTGGAAATAAACGTGGTCTGGATGTCCAGGAGAGTGAAATTCAGGCACAAAGGAAGTATATTTGTAAACATAATCCATTGTTGACTGAGAGAGGGGCTTTTAAAGTACAGCGGAAAAAAATTGTAACCTTAAAAACAGTACTTCCAGAAATCTGTTTTGAAAAGCATTCATATATTTGATCTCTTACTGAAAAGGAAATGCAATACAAATTGGGGAATTTGAGGCATATACAATTGCATAACTAGCATTCTTCTTTGGAGGCAGCTAATAGCGAGAAAAGAAGAAAACAAACACTGAAATTAACTTGTTATGTTCCAGGTTTGATTTATTAGGAAGAGCTATTTCTTTTCTTAAACTGGCTTTATTATTTTTGGATGGATCCGAATTTATTTCCCCCCCCCCCCACTATCTTTCTCCACCAAAATGCAGCTAGCTGCTATTCATCTTATACCACCTGGTGAGGCTGGGATGTAATTTTGATAAATATTTTCATATCCCAGAGTTTGCTTGACTTTTTAACATAGGAAGTATGTCTTTGTCTTTTCTGTTGTTCAGCATCAGCTTGTGCACCCTTTTGGTTGTTACTGAGTTTTAGCCAAATATTTAGCTAGTATGGCATCTTGCCTCTCCTCAGCTTTGTAACCCTGCACCACAGGGGAGTTGACATATTTATGTGGTTGGGTTGTATGCAGCATATGGTGATCTTACAATAGATAATTTGTCTGTTCTTATGTTACGTGGCTCTGTACTTGTGTTTACTTGAGAAGTACAGGTCTCTTTCTGAGCATTAAAAAGCCTAAGGTGGGGACACCAAACCTGGGTTTGCTGTTGTGGGGTCCCGAAGCAAACTGTAAGATAGTAACTTGATTTCTCCAAGTTCGCAGATGAAACAGGGGAAAAGGTGATTCAGTATTTTCCCAGTTTACTGCAGGTGGATAGTAATTTAGTAAATATAGGAAGACTTTGATTCTAGCCTTCCCTCATTTATCAAAGCTTGTCCTAGCTCAGCTCACGCAGAAAAATGACTTACCAATTGCATGGAAGTCTTGTGTAGTAGATGCATTATTTCGCACACCAAACTGAGTTTGCCCTTTCTGAAAGCAGTTGTGGTGGTGAACACCACTGTACAGAATAAGATTTCCATTTCCCTTTAATGTTGTCAGATCTTAAAAATGGTTGTACATGTGGAGTGTGTAGATAATGAGTGGCTCTCTGTTTGCTGCACAGCTGATGGAATGTTTTTCAGTTCATGCCATTATCTGTCTGGCACTGGTAAACTGCTTTGTGGGATGGTGCTGATACAATGCTCCAGCCTGCTAAAGGCCAAGCATGGTGGATTGGGGGATTCTGTTCTTGGTTTTGGTACCCTGCCAGCTGCAGCAGGCCAGCTGAGTGTTGCTGCTGGCTACTTCACCTTGGAAGGGAACCACAGACAATAATGTTAAGACAGAATATTTAATATGGAGTTAATATACTTTCTGTTCATTTTCACTGCAGCTTTTGGAGACCACTGTAAAAGTTATGTCAAATGCCACTAGATAAGCTGTCTCTCCATGCCATGACAAGCAAAGACTGAAGGCATTTTGTATAACCACCTCTTCTGCCTGCCTCCTCCTAAAATACCTCAAACTTGATATCTGTCCATGCTATGCAAATAAAACCATAGCTCCCCGTGCACACACCACCAGTCTTCTTTCTACACTTGAGTGCTTTGAGTGAGGTTCAGCTTTTAGTAGTTTTAATCTTAACTGTCACCTTTCTGTTAACAGCACATAAACCCAAAAATGGACAGAAGTTATCTGGCAAATCCTAATGCCAAGCATGAGAGTGAGCAGAAAAGAGTATTACCAAGTTAGGAAATTAATTAAAAAAAAATAAAATATTAAAATGATGTACCTTAATAACAAAATTCTGTTATTCAGAGGCACTTTTTTTTTTTTTTCAGTATTCATTGTATCAGTAGCTCATTTTGGAGCATGTTTGTTCACATCCTGTTGTAGCTGTGCTGTAGATAAAGTGATGAAAGAGGGAAATGAAGAGGCAAATTTTATTTCTTTGTGTGTACTTTGTCATAGTCCTCTTACTGCTGTTTTTTGTGTTAAATTCTGTGGAACAAATTATAAAATTCATCTTTTCCAGGAAATGGTCTAACTTTTTACAGTTGTTTTCAGTAAAAACAGTTTTATAAAATCCTTGCCTTATGAAGACTTTGTGTTATTATTCAGTTGTTATCTTAATATATAACTTCTTTATGTTTCTCTATGAAGTGCATGCAAGTTTTTAAAACCTATTCTAGTTACTTTTGTGCTAGTCATAAATTTGGTATGTAGAAGTTTGCTACTGGTAATGTCAGTCTTTGCATTAGTCACTATTAAAGAGCAGGAACATAAAATTGAAAACATGGACCTATAAATACTCATATATGAGTAGCTTCGGTTGTGTGATTTTTTTTTTCCTTGATACACAAGTTAAACTGCTTATCAGTGTTGTTGGGAATACATCGATCCCTGGGGTCGGTTCCAATGCCATCTTCTAGTTAATTATTTAACACTTTTAAACAAGACACTTCAAGTGTCTTATGCCTTGTCTTTTTTTTTCTTTTTTTTTTTTTCCTTTAGATTTAATCTTTATTTAAACAGATTTTGTGAACTTAAGTACATGGAAATGAAAAATCAGTTTCAGGTGCTTTCATCTTAGGACAAAATGTCTTGTAGTCTATTTGCAACATGAGTCATAAAGGTGACTTGTCATTGTTGTCTTGTTTGTTCTTCTATCAACTATTCTACATTAAACTACTTAAATATTTAATACTTTGGGTTTTTTCTCTGTTAGCATGGAGGAGTCTATGTAAAAAGAAGTGCCAAATTCAATGAAAAAGAAATGAGGGAGAAGTTGCGGGCCCAAGTGAAAGCTGAGACTCCGGTAAGACTATACCTTCCTTCTCCTCATTTCTCTGACTTTTTAATAGTAAAGGCATATTGGAGAAATGAACCATGCCTCATACTACAAACTACAAGACAGTAATCATGGATTTGTTTTCTTTCTGTATTTTTACAGTTACTTTCTATAATTAGAGTGATACCTCTAATTAAACTTGGGAAAATCTCACTAGTCCTTTGAGTGTTATGATCTTCATGATTCTGTTTGCAGAGAGCAAGGGGGATCTGGACTAAATCTTAGAACACAAGCTATAGCAGCTTCCCTGAGAAACCACTGTTTGTGTTCCCTTTGTTTCAAAAGACATCATTTTGGCTACTGTATGCTTGTCAGACACTGGTATTCTTGACTTCTAGAAGTTAAGAACCATTCTTACCAAATGTTAATTAGTCATCCCAATGATTAATCATTTTTAATGGCAGTGACATCTTAGAACCGAGTAACTTTGTCTGCTCTGCCTGAAGGAGAAAGAAAAAAAAAAAAAACAGAAAAAAACCCCAAACTCCAGATAATTTTCTATTTGAAGAATGACTGTTATTGCCAAGTGACTTTTCTCATGACTCCCTGTATGGTTTGTGGCTCAGTGGTTAGAATCACTGTGCTTTGCTTCCTTTACTTGCTGTGCATTAAAATGTTTTCTGCCTTTTTGGCTAGACTTAAGAAAATCAACTCAGCAAGCCTTGACATAGAACAGTTACACTTTGATTTTATTTGAATTTATGTGATTAGGACTTGCTACTCTAAATAATAAGTGGCAAACCTTTTACAAGATGAGACTTGGGTAAAAGCAGCTTTGTTTGCACCTTCATAATAGTTGTCCTTTTCTGGGGGAGGGGGGGGAGATAGTGTGTTTATGTTTGTGCATGTGTCTGTGTTGAAAAAGTGAAATAGCCTTATGCTTACTGAGAGGCTTAAAGGAATAAAGCGTCCCTGTTTAAGACAGTGCTCAGCCTCATTTTATCTTTAGCTAAGATTTAGCATGAACAGGGTGGGGTTTTTTTGTTTTTAATTAAGATAGTAAGTGGATCTACTTCCAGTTTTTAGCATGTAAGTTACAAAGGCCAGAAATAAATTACAACTACTAAACTTTTGCTGTCCGGTGTCTAATCTAATGTTGTCCACATGGAGAAGATGGTCATATTCAGTAGTGGTAACTTGTGCCTGCATTACCAGGGAGGGTCCTGGGACGGGGAAAGGTTGCATTACATCAAGGTATTTTCTGTACGTCAGTGGCAAAGATTCAACTTGCTGTGGAACCTGTGGTATAATGGAAAAGACAGACAAATCACAGCTGTATGAAATGTATTTGTAGTCACAGAATCATAGAATCCTTAAGGTTGGAAAAGACCTCTAAGATCTTCACGTCCAACCATGAACCACACATTATCATGACTGCTAAACCATGTCCTGAAAAGTCATCGCCCTATGCAATTACTCCCCCTGCAGAGTGCTAAGTTCCCTCTAGTTAATCTGGGTGAAATATGCCAGCAGGGTATTTTCTTCCCATAGGCTCATGGATTTCTCACTAGCCAAAGAGGCAGCTTCTGATTGAGTCTGGCTTTCTGGCATCCCTCTGCACCCTCTAAAATGCAGGGGTTTTATTGTAATGATAAGATTTTTGATTGTGGTGAGAGTCTTGATTTAAACTCTGCATTTAAATAGTTTCCTTTATAGACATGCAAATTTTTTTAAAACAATCTTAGAAAGATGTGCCTAGAAACTCATCTAATTCTGCATGTCTTTGGAAACCTGCAAATGATGTTGGATGTTGCTGCAGTGCTGTAAATTGACAGAACAGGCTAGCGTGTGATTTTTAGCCCAATTTGAAAGTAAGAGGAGGTTCAAGCATAAAGCTTGTCTCTAAAGCTACATCTGCTGTAGGTTCTGCTTTCCATGGGGGATGTCTACGTGTTTACCTATGATAAATAAATTAAATAAATCCAGAAGGCTTTTTTTTTTTTTTCTGGAATCATCTTTCCCTCCTCAGTTGCATGTGGATTGAAAGACTATACCTAGCCTAAGCTGATGCCAAATGAATTTGGGACCACTTGGTACATTTAGTTTTTGATGTAATTTGGCTATCTGTGTTGGGAATGCACACGGAACCCGGCAGCGCTTATGAGGCAATTGTTGCCATTTTCCTGGTATTATCTAGGGTAACAGTATAGAAGAGAAATAACCATAACTGCTGCAGATATGCATTCTGTTTTAAATCTCTTTCAGTCAAACCATATAGGGAGTGACAAGTACTTAAGTTTTACAAAACCAAAGCTGTCAAAGGCCTATTTGCTGAGACAGACGTTGGGGTAAAAGAGACAGACCACCGAGTTGTCATGTGAGGGAAGACTAAACTTTCTATAATCCACTTTATCTGAGAATTTAAATGTAGATGCTGTAAATGCTATTTAACCTACAGTTACTACTGGGAGAAGAACGTGATAACCTGTGTCCTTACTGCATTATTCATGAAGAAACTTGCAGTTCTGCAACTTAGCACAACATTTGTAACCAACCATACTGCTTTTAAAATTAAAACATTTTATTCTGTAAGCCAAGGATGCCCTAAACTCATCAGCTTGACAGGAAAATAATTAATTTTCTACCCTGGAATTCTTACTAATATTTATGCACTGGATGATACAATTCATGGTGGGATTTTCCTCAGTTTAGTGAGCAGCTGTTGTTGCTTAGTCATTCTGCACGTACGTGGTGAAGTTCTCTCTTTAATGTAGTGTTAGAGAATAGCTTGTCTTTCAGCTGCTAAGGAAAGAATTATGTGCCAATATAATGGACAGGAGATGGACGGGAATCTGTGTTAAGGGTCACTTGGTCACTTTGTTATTTACAGTTTCTCTTCACCTACAGTTTAAACAAAAGAACCCAAATGATTAATGTTCAGTCCAACTGGAGCCATCCCTGTTCCCGTTAAGAAACTGAAGATATGTAGGAAGACAGAACCCATCTTCTACTCTCATTAGGGTAGCATGCCCTTTACTGTTTTACTCTGAGCTTCTTGTTTTGTTTTGTTTTTTCCTTATGAAAAGTAAATTGGAGTGGAATGTAGACAGGAAAAATTAAGTCTGCCTCTTATATTCACTGTAGAACCTGGTTAGTGATACAGCATGCCTCATTTTGTGTAGGGAAAGCAGACTGCATGATGCTCCCTGCTCACCTTGTCTTACAACTTCTACACACCCACCTGCTTGCCTTAAACAGCCCCTTTTGCTGCTCTGCTGCTGGCAGTTGGTCCTCCCTCCCAGATGCAGTGCAGCAGTATTAGACATGTACAAAACTCTGGTGCTACACTGAAATGCTGTTGCACCTGTGTTTTCTTAGTGGGGATCTTGAACTAATAAATTTTCTTAATTGTTTGTGGAAATGACTTATTTCTCAAACTGTCGTTGAAGTACACATTCAGATGGTCCATTAGCGGGCCTTCTGTTGGCAAATCTCACTTGAAACTATGTGATTTTGTTTTAAATTCCATAAAATCTGCCTGTTAACAAATTGCAATCTTATGTCTTCTTGTGAGAGTGGAGACTGTCACACAGTTTGAAGGACAATTTTGTGTTAATGTTGTTTTAATGTAATCCATAACAAGATAAACACATTTCTCAATGTAACAGTATATCCAGCTGAAACTTGATATACTCAGTCTGCTTGTTTTATAAAGAAAGTTAATCCTGCTGAACAGCAAACTATTCAATTTGATAACTGAGAATGTAACTTACATTTCTTTTTATCATGCACCAAGAGTAGGAAATCTGCATTCTGAGATGTGGAATTTAACCCTATACAGCCAATATTTAGTTGGTTACTGTATGTTTTGGTTTTGTCATTCATTCAGTCAGGGAATAAATCTGTCGTGTGAAGCAGTACCAATCAAACAGTAAAAACCTGGATGGGACAGATACCTTAATACAACTGCTGTAAGACTTCATGTAATTATTGTACTGTATAGTTACTAATTTCCAAGTCGCTAACAACTTCTTTGTAAATCCTAGATGTCCTTGCCTGCTTTTCTCATATCACCTTTTGTATTTTGTGCCAATTATACCAGATACACTTTCTCATACCATAGTTTTTTCAGTTATTGATCTGAGTGTTAATGTTTCTCATACAGCTCCCCAGAAGCATATCTGCTACACAGTGGGCTAAATAGATTCAGATATGAATCTGTCTAGTTGTCAGGATGCAATAGTAATAATACTAAAACTAAGCAAATGCATTGTTTAATATAGTTTTGAACTTTATAGATAAAAATATTTGTTTTCCCCTAATCACACACTTAGGAACAGCACAGTAAATGCAAGATATTTTTAGTAAGTAGTTAGCACTTCTTTACACCCTGCATTCTACAGAGTGGCATCTACTCTCTCCAGGACACCCTCCAAAGTCCACTCCTTGCCCACATTTTCTCATTATCACCTCTTCTAGCTCTACCTTTGTGGTATCTGGGCTGACTTTGTTATGTACTTGAGGGAGTTGTGTATTGCTTTGTTCCCCTTTCCCCTGCTCCATCTAATACCAGCTCCTTTCGTGCCACTCTGATCAATCTCAAGGATTTCCTAGGCTGCCCTACTCGCCCATCTAGGGGCATGGCCCCTCTCAGTGCCACTCCTGTTTCTTTTTGTCTGGGAGACCTTTGCAGCAGTGGAGAAATTAATGGAGCCACTGTTCGAGTGAAAGCAGTTATCATTTTCATTTCATTTGTGTGTTATGGCAAGTTCCCTGGCATCACGCTGGAGACTCTGTGGGTAACCCCTGCCTCTTTTCTGGCTCCAACAAGAATCAGTAGGGTTCTACTAAATGAATCCTGATCTACTCCTTGAAACTTTCAGAATGATGAAAGATAAGAAATGTATTAACATCCATCCATTACTTACACAGAAAGAGGTGTGAAAGTATCATGTAACTTAACATAGGGACTCACTCTGCTTACGTTAAAATTGGTATATCAGTGAATCAGGAGCTATGGTAATGCAAACATTTTCTAGGACATTTTGAACACAAGCACTGTATTTTGCAGTTACTTCAGTAAAGTGAGTAACTTTTACATAGCTAATTGCCCTAAACGCAAAATTCTGTGTAAAAAAAATGCCTTAGCTGCAGCTAATGTTTCTAAGCAATTAAAATGCTTCTACAACTCAACAGTCCTTAATCCAAGTTCAGAGGAGCTTATTTAGTTATTAAAATCTTAGAGATTTGTAGTTCTTAGAGTCTTTGGAAATAGTGCTTAAAGATTTAGCTTCTGCTGCCCATGGTGGGAGCAGAGAAAATCCAGTCATACAAGCAGATTTGGTAGGCTGAATTCTGCACTGGCAGAATGTCTTTGTATTGTGCAGGACTATATAAGTAGAACATCTATTTACATTTTGTGAATTTTACTTGGGTAACGTAGTCCTAATGAGCTATGCGTTAGATTTATGTATGCTGAATTTAAAGCAAAGGCCATTCCTCTGTCTTGTCGGTATGCTTTCAATTCAGAGATACTTGGACTCTGGCCAACGAACCTGTTTGACTGCTTGTGTTTTAGAGGTTTACAAGAATAATTAAAATATAATTTCAGACCCTGCTGTGTATTATACATACAGGACTGGAGTAAGTAGATCCTGTTCTCTGTTTTGTAATCAGCTTTTGGTGGCTGATTATCTACTTTAAAGACCAGTAATGCTGGATGCTTTTAAGTGCTGACCTCTGTACCAAGAATGGTATTCCTATCCTGCGTGCTTCACTTTGTTTACTCTGTCAGTTGTGACTTGTTACAGCCACTGTATTGCCCCTTGGAGCTGAGCATTCAGTCTCTCATGAGGAGGGGACAGTAACCAGTAACCTCATCTTGAAGTACCATCTACCATCTTCAGGATCCAAATTCTGTCATTTGAATATAAGCGCATAGATGAAAAGAAAAAAACACTTGCCTCAGGATTTGGGTATTATGCCCTTTCCATCTAAGTCTGAAAAGTTTTACTTAGTCACTTAAATATCTCAGCTGGGAGAAGTGTGGACTGCAGCTTTTTGTGGTGTACATTTAAAGGAAATTATTTTGAACCTTGAACAGTAAGTTTCTTACAGCTAAGAAATTTTAGCTCAAGTGTTCTGATTTTCTTTGGATCCTTACAGTAATCAATGGTATGAACTAAATACAGTATGGGCCTATCAAGTGGTGATAATTTCTGTAAAAGGAATCGGTCTGTATTCTTTGTAAGAACTTGTCTGTTTTCTTTCTTTTTAATCTCACAGATGTATTTAGTGATTTTTCCAGAGGGGACTCGTTACAATCCAGAAATACCAAAAGTTATTGCAGATAGTCAATCATTTGCTGAAAAGGAAGGTAAGCAAAAAATGTTTTGAAATTGTTCTTTTTTCACAGTGTTAACATCTGTTACATAAAATTGTTATGAAGATGATCTCACCTTCACTGGACTACTAAGCCTGCCTGATTTGATGCTTAAGGGTTAGTATAGCTTCAAGCAGTGTTTCTGTTACCACAGAGTAAGATGAGAGTAGCATATATCAAGACATTTCGTGCATTTCATTGTATTAATTGTCAAGAAAGCTCTCTTTTTAGATTCTGTCTGTATCTGTGTATTTATGGACACTTCTTTTCTTGCTCCCTCTGGGATATAAGAATTAACCTGCACCGGATCAGGACACTGTTCTATCTTAAGTTAACATTAGAACTCCAATTACTGTTCTGATTCTATACCAGGAATATTTTACATAGAGATTGTTGTGCCTTAAAAGAAAGAGTCTTCCATCATTTCACTTTTAATTACTGCTGGTACTGCTGTGGCTCTTTGATTTTGTTTCTCTCTCACCTTCCAGTCTCAGCCTTCCTTGGTTGAACTTCATTCTGTAGTTGCTTTGATTGTTGGTGTCATCTCTATAACCACAAATGGAATCATTTCATCGTTAGAAAGGCTTGCAAAGCTGTTCCTTTTTTTTTTTTCTCACATCATATGCACAATACACATAAACTTTTAAGTACAGCAGTTCGGTGAACATGTTTCCTGGTTTTGTTTTTTCCTGTTGACCAAAAGTGAAATAATTCACTTTGAAGGTAAACAAAGAATAACAAATAGGCCTGGTAAAGTCATTTCTGTGACACACTGAAATGAATTCACAAGTCTGTGAATCAGCCTGTTGATATCATCAAGCTATTAAGTATTGTTAGCTCTTGTTCAAAAGGATATATGCTTTTCTCCTTCTTGGGAAGAATGGAATTTGTTTGCGTGTATGAGCAGGAGAGCTTAAGTCATAATGTATTTATTCATCGCTTCAGTTTCCTGACGGAAATGAATGTCAAATGTTTCATTAGGTTGACAGTTCTTTGAGAGTTCGGAGGGGGTGTTTGATAGGGTTTCTTTCTGTCTCTTTTCAGGGAAAAGAAAGGGCTCTCATCATCATCATCATTATCATTATTTTAATAAACCACTTAATTATATCTACAGCCTGTAAAACAGTAAAATGCTGCTTTTGTGCTTGCAGAGCACCTCTCTGTTTCTTATAGTGCTTTTCTCTCCGGTATTGCTTTGCTTTTATTTTGGAAGGGTTACTCCTTTTAAAAACTCTCAAGACAAAAACACAAAACATCTCCAGTTCTAGTGAAGAATACTCTTGATCTGCTTTTCCCCACTGCTAAATTCTTTTGGTTTTGGTCCCTCCTCAGCTCTTCATATGGAGAGAATGGGAAGCAGTCTGTATGGGTCCCCGCTCCCCTGCATGTTCATGCAAAGACTGATACTCACTTGAATTAGAGCATCCTTCACACAAGTGAGCAGAGAAGCAGGGAGGGCTGTTAGGTGACACTGCTGAGCTGAACAAAAAATGCACAATGGCATGCTTGTCTAAAAGATCCTGGAGGCTTTTTATTTCCTACAGTTTTAAGAAAGGTAGTAATGCCCGGTCGTTCTGCCAGTCAGAGGAATGAGGACATACTGTAACCTACAATTTAAAATTTGCTCTTCATGCCTTGTGGGGATGTAAAGAAGTTTGATATTTTAGTCTTGTCATCTTAATATATTTCTTACAGAGCACAGTGCTTCCGTGTTGGCTTTACAGACATGTAGGGGAATGTTTTTTGTTTGTTTTATACCTTGAAATGTAAGCTTTATAATTATTTTTTTTCCCCTACAGTTTTGCTCAATTTTATGTTGAGAAAATACTGCAAGTGAAATACTGGGAAAAAGTGGTTTAATTAAGAAGAATTAAACTTCATGTTTAATTGTTCATGTTTAATTGTCAAGACATATTTAAATGTTAGGACCAGAGGTATTGTATACCCAAAGATAACAAAGCTATTCCTAGAATACAAGCATAACTCGTGTTTATCATGCTCTCTGAAATACTGTTTTTGATGTGTGTGTATATGTTTTAATAGTTTTGCGGAGTATAAGTATGAGAAGGTTTTGTGGGGTTTGTGTCTACCTTTGTTCTCCGTGGTCTGGATTCTCTTCCAGAGAAATTTCATTGGTTTAAGCAGAATTACTGGGCTGAACTTAATTTCCTGGACTTAGTGTGATCCATTTATGAGCAATGTCTCATGTCTTGATGTTCTTTTTAAGGAACCACCAATTCTGGACACTGTTACTGCCTCATTACAATTGGTCCTAGGACCAGTTCAACAAAAAGAAATAAAAAAAGTAAAAAATTAAAAATTGACCTGGGTTAACATCCAAAGGAATATTTTGACATTGATGGTTTTAACTATTATGTCTTTCCTCACTGATATTAATATATATAAATAAATCTTACCGTCTGTGAATAGTATGGAAGGATACCAAACAGCAGAAGAATTCAAAAGTGATTGAGGTTGTCCTTGAAACAGAGGCAGCTTTTTTAAGTACTGATAATACTTCATGTTACAGTTTGTTCTGCCACAGGACTTGGGTTCTGCACAAAATCCCAACTCCTAGCTAGAGCAGATGGTTTTCCTCTTTCTGAAAGACAGGCAAATCAACCACACAGAGTAGATCCAGTAGATCTAGGTATGAATAAGTTGAGACTGAAGGCCATAAAGCACAGAGAAACAGTGCAGGAGTTATTCATAGAACAAGTTAAAGTCTGTGGAGTTAAGAAAATTAATGTGGTATTTGTTGGCAGTATTTGCCAACAGCAATGTTCGCTGAGTTTTTCAGTCACAACAAACCACGTAAGCAATGTTGCCAGAGTATCAATTGAAGACCTGTGTCAAGTTTTCTCATTTCTGTCAGAGGCAAATGAAACCCCCCATTTCCAGGCCAATGGGGATATGTGCCATCTAGCTGGATTTGGACCTGATACACCTAGTTGTCCTTTCCTGATGGAAAGTAGGTGGCTGTGTGAGATAGTTCCAACAGTTGCTACCAGGACGGGCCTCTGTCTTTCTCCATGTCTTAGTGTGGTTGGTTTCATGTGGACTTGTGTTTCTAATGGGATATCTTGTAAGATTCTCAAATATTTCTTCCTCTGCTCTATTAAAGATCTTAGAATGTGATAGCATGTTGTTTTGCTCCTTGTCTCCTGAGCTTGTGCCTTCCAGATTCCAATATTTGAGTATGTAGTCAGTAACTTAGAGTTTGCTTTAATTTTCCGTTGTATGGGAGTAGTCAGCTAACGTGACTCCCATCTTCGAAACCCAGTGCTGTCATTCAGTTGACTTACATTTTGGTGACTCCTTTTAGGCTCCAATCTATTAGTTTAAACATCTTAAAAGTGCAGCAATTCTCCCACACTAGTCAGTTGACTTGAATTGCTGAGTCCAGGGAATTACCGTACGTGGTGGCACTTGTATTTTCATAGGGATTTAACCCTATAGTTATCATTATATTAGAAGTGGTAATTTCCATTTTATGTATTTATTTCAAACTGTAAAACTTTTAAGTCTGAGTCTTTTTAATGGTACTGGACTATAGAGTAAAGTTTCTACAAAAACCCACAAAATACATGATTATCATTTTTTGTACCAGCTTCTGGTATAAAATGAGTTCCATTTATATATTCCCAAAATATATATGTATAGACTGCTGATCATTTTCTAGTAGTTAGATGTCTAGAATGTTCCAAACAACTATGCATTTATTAGGTTTAGTAGAATATGAATTTTATCCAAATGTTAAGAAATGGCATTTTAAAAAATTGAAAATAAATAAGAATAATCCAAAGCCCTCCAACTCCTAATGTTATTAACTCTGAAAAGTCCAAGAGAAAGGGGTAAGAAGCTTGTTAACTGTAACTTGGCTCACTTTTGCTGAATGAAGACAAAACAATATTCCCTGGTGAAAGGCATTTATGGAATTTTGTATTAATGTTTGATTTCTAACAAAGGTCACGTAATCAAGCAAACATTTCAGGTATTCATTTATTATCTCCGTTGGTTTTATGCAGAAAAGTTGCAAATGTAAATTTTTTTTAATGCTAAGTTTATCTTGACTAGTACGCATTCTGCTGAGATGTTTGTACGTGAGGATATGCTTACCTCAAAATTACTTTTACAGGTCATGTAACAAAAAAGTATTTCGACTGAACTGAATTGTTTCCCTTCTAGGTCTTGGCAATGGTTTTAGACTGTATTTTAAAGCAACCCTGAAGTATTTAATGTCCATAAATGTTATTTGGAACTGTCTCTAAAGAAAACAGCTTTTGGTGGTAATTTTTTCCACACACTTTCACATAAGCAAGCTTGATGTAAAAGTGCAGAGTGAGATGTGGAAAAGAGGATATAATTTTTAAAACAAGTAGGGTATGGACTTTGAGAAGCATTTGAGAGATAGATGTACCAGTAGGATGAAGAAAGGATTTCTGTTATTAAAAGTCATTCTTAGGAGTGATCCTTAAGTTCAAGAAAGCAAGAAGCTACCTTCTGTTTCTTGTAGGCATGAATCACAGGAGAAAGTGTACCAAAATGTGGTGTCTCCTGTGTTTTGCTATGGGATGGTCATCCTCTTCTTGAGGGGGTTACTTGCATTTCTTGTGCTTTAGTTCACGGTAACAGGAAGCATGAAACTTTTTAATACTATCATCAGCTGAGTCCTCTCTGTGTAAGTCGATGGAATACTAGCATACAAATGGATGAGCTCTCCCACCATATGTCATTTTATAAGTCTGCCTCTGGACTCTGGTTTCAATAAGTAAGACTTTGATCCAGAAGGCTGGTGGGAACTCAATGTTGAGTGAGTACTTGGGACACTCCATGTAACTGCAAAGCTTTCAGCCTAACATCACTACTGCACACAAATAAGGAAAAAAAGATGTAACTGGTATTGAAATCAATTGTTTTTCACTCTGTTTTCAGGTTTTGTATTACTGTCAACTAATATGGTTGTTGACATAATTCTGACATCCACTTCCAGTGAGCACATAACTTTTATGGTTGAAATATGGTAATGCAAATGTAATATGTATAGGGTATTCTTAATTTAGAGCTGGTTTTTTATTGTTTTCATTTAAAAATGTGGTGCGTGCATGTCAGGGATATAAATAAATATGATTAATAGAGCCCAAGTCTGTAAATACAGGTGGTCTGACTGCACTGAACAGCTCTGTGAGTTTTTTGGCCTGGATGAAGGGAAGAACAATTTTCTCCACAGAGCTGTACTCAGCTGTTATATATGTTACTTCACCTTGAGAGGTTAGATAAATGATGTTTTGTTCAGTGGTTTTTGTTCTTTTGTGTTTAGATGAAAAATTCAGTTCTGTAGATGTTAATGAGTTGGGCCTTTGTACTTCCCAAACGAAAACCTTTATTTCGTTCAGTTTGCTTCACAGACTTTCTGAAGTAATTCTACATCTGACTATAGTCCAGTAAACAGATGATATTTGAAGTACCATTGTTCACCATGTTTCAGATTTTCACATTATTTTCTTTTTTTATTATGTCTGTTTATCATTTAAAGGTTAGCTGACATAGGAGAGCAAAGCTATAGCATTTTAAGGTAGAGTAGTACATTATTAGACATGTAGTTGGTTTTCTTTGGCACTTAAAATAAAATCTCATGACCTCAAATACTTTGACAGAGGGTCCTAACTTAGTATTGCACAACATTAAAAACAGTTTAAGCACAGTGTGTTTTGTGAATTGGATGCAGGCAACATGCCAAGGTAACTATACTGTAACTACTTGGGTTTAAATTTTGTTATGTTGATTTTAGCAAAGACCATCAAGTAATCACAAGAATGTGTGGTGGATGTTTTTATAAAACAGATTCTTTAAAAGGATGTGCTGAACTCCTGGTGTTGCTTCACGTTTGTCATGCAGTGGAGTGTCTCTGAAGAGCGGGTTATAGATTTTCTTTATTGATTTTAATTAGATGCACACTCATTTCATATTTAAACCATCAAGAGTTCACTGGTAGTGCATGGAGTAAGAGGCACTTATTCTACAGTTGCACATCACACATTGTCACGGACAGTCTTCATCACCAAAATTTGCCGTGGATTCGAAAAACTCAGCACTGGACAGTCTTAGATACCTAAATTAGTTTGTCTGGAGGATTCAGTTCTCACTAAAGCCTGTTTTCCATTTTTCTTCCCCACAATAATAGTTTTATTAAGGAGAAGATGAGTTGGGCAGGAAAAGAATAAAAATGTTTTCAGAATATGTTTGGGAATTTGGCTTAACAAGATTTGTGTTGAGAGTAATGTCCACACTAATATCATTGCTGACACAACACTAGAATATTCAGTGTTTCGTTTACAGAGTAAACATTTGGAAACATAACATAATTAGCTGTTTGATGTAACAGTTCACAAGCTAAAAAAACACTACCACCGTGTTATGCTTCAAAATATTTACATGATCCATATAACATTTTGCATAGACAGTTATCGCTATTGCCGGTAAAGCTTAGGACAATGACTTCAGAAAGAGTGCCAGTAAATAACCTTTTATCTCTCTGTTCAGACAAGGAGGTTCTCAGCAAATGATAAGAATTCAAGATAATGATTTATACTGAAATTTTCAACTAAGAATGTTAGAGCTGTTTAAAAACTAGGATTATCTTAGAGTAGTCAGTAGGATGTTCATAATTTTAGATCAAAGTATGCCTTACCCAACAAGGGAAAGAAATTCAGCACAAAATCTGGACAGAATGTATTTTGAATTGGTTTTGCAAGCAGAAGGGTATCAAAGCAATACCATAGTACTTTTGTTTAGAAAAAAAAATCTGCTTCATCTATCAGGAACCAATAGTACCAGATGTCTTGAATCTAACTGCTTTCCCCCCATCCTTCCTCAGAGTTACCATATCTAACTTCCCAGAATGTGCCATCAGGAGAAGGAAGCAAAAACAGGGAAAGCTAGATCTATAGTAGAAGAAAACAAAAAATGTTGAAATTTCTGCTAGCATGGTAGCTTTAGAGAAATGTAGCATCTTGTTTAAGCATGTGCAGTTTAAGGCAAGTACTGCATTATTGCTGTGGGTCAGTATTGGGATGCAGTACATTGACAAAATCGGCTTGTCCTTGGGAAGTAAAATGCCGGGTGAGCATTAGGCATACTTAAAATTATCTGTGCTTATGTCTCACCCACCAAATCATTTTCTGATACAGAATTTCAGGAGATACTGCCCTCTGTGTTTAGTATTTCTCAGGTAATTTACTCTTTTACCTCATTTGGACAAACATAAGCAATAAAGAGAAGTACTGTTTCCTCACTTTTGAGCCACATTAAAACCTTCACTGCTTCTGGAGCAGAAACTGTGAAAAGGACTTTTGAGCAGCCTTTTTGTCATTAATATCCTTTGGGATTTCTGTTTCATCTTCTACATGTGCTTGGTAGAGCATATGCAGTATACACACGCATGTGCTCTCTCTCTTTCAACTGAGAATTGAGATTAAAAATAAACCTTCTGTGATTTTGACTGGGGATTCTGAAGTTCCTTGGCATGATGTTGCTTTTGTGAATGTAGTTGTTTACTTTAAAATACTGTAATTAGTACTTTTTTTCTACCTCTAGGACTTGCTATACTAAAGCATGTGCTAACGCCACGCGTGAAGGCAACTCACGTAGCCATTGACACAATGAAAGACTATCTGGATGCTGTGTATGATGTGACTGTAGCTTATGAAGGTACTGTGGACCACAAAGGGCAAAGAAAACTGGCACCATCTATGACAGGTGAGTTGATGTATATTAGACAAGCTACATCCTATGCTTGTTAATATACAGAACCAATGCCAGGTGGTTTGGCATGCTCTGAAGATAATCTCCACAGTGCTTCAACCATCTTACCATACCTTGGTAGCGCATCATTCATCAGTGACAAGACTTTACAGTAGTTACCTGTGACATTCCTGCCATCCCATTCCCTATTCCTGTGGAGACTATTTCTGTAGTTAAATTCTGCATACAAGTGCTCCTTGGAGTTAAAATGAGCTTGAGGCCATAAGCAGCAGGTGCCATTTACCTTCATGTTTCTTCTAGCACTGGGATTTGGCTCACTGTTAATCCTCTCCTTCCCTCTGCTGTAATATACAGTAATAGTATTTTACTGGTAGTTTTTCAAATTGCTGCACGTAACCCAGTAACCTTACAAATGCTTAACAGCATTTTATGCAAGTGGGCTTCACGTGCTGTAGTATTTTAAAACACCTGCAGCACCTTAAGAGAATGGAGTAGATTAGTTGTATGTTCCATGACTAATTTAAGCAGAAAATAAGTTCTGGGATTTATGTTGGGGAGAACTTGGGAAAGAGAGGTTCAGGGTGTGCTGGGTTTTGATTATGCTTGATGGTGGATTGATGATGTTTTTGTGGTTGTTTTTTTTTTAAGTAATTCATTTAGCTGCACTGTCACTGGTGGGCCAGACATCATCCTTTTTTCCAGTTGTAGTTGATGTCTCACGTACCTGGGCACAACTGTCTGTTGCAAGTTGGCTCAACGTGGTACCGTTGAGTCTTCTGCACTGCTGATACCAAGTGGATAAAAAAGCCACAGTAGTTCCACACAGCTGTTCAGACTTCAGGGCAAGGGATCAGTATTGGCGAGGGACCTGCAGGAAACTTCTTGGCTAACCTAACTCCCCACTCCTCAGCTGGCCCAGCGTCACTGAGACTTGTTCCTTCTGCTGCTAAAAAATAGTTCCTAGTGCAGCTGGTTCCATGTCACTTCATTAGCAGGTGTAACTCCTTGAGGTGGTGAAAAATTCATATGATCTCCTTCCAGGTGCCAGTTGCTTAAAAATTCTGGAATTATCTAGTTTACATTTTCACCCTGTTTAAAATTCTTTTGGATAGGTGAGCAACAAAACTGTCAACACAGTGTATTAACTCAACTCTTGTCTTAGGATGGTTTTATTTTATGTACGTTTTGTTCCCAGTGGGCATTTTTTTTATGGCTAAATGTCAAAAGTGCTTTTTATGACGTAACATTTTTTATTTATAATTTGAACTTGAATTCACAGATTTTATTATTTAATAAAGTTTTTGATATTTTGTTGGTTTGGGGTTTTTTTAAATACCATATGAGCCTCTTACAGACTATTTTGAAGACCGGACAGTCTTGTCCAAAGTCTTGTCACCCAAGCCTTTTCAACACCCCCTTCAAAACAAATAGGATTGTTTCCTTTTCCCTGCAGCATATCATATTTCATGACTTAATTATTAGGCAGTTTCAACCATTCTCAGGCTGGACTTCTTACTGCTGGATGGTTAATTAAGCTATTAAAACGTCATTACTTAATGATAACATTGCAAATGTTTAGATTCTTTGTAAGACCTCTTCACCTATTGAACCACCCAGTTTGCATGAAGCATGATGCAATTATGGAAAGGGAACTCACAAACTGAATTTCCCTGTTGGCTGTTTCTTGTGTCCAGCATCAAGTCAGATGGTTTGGGGTGGTTACTTCACATTCAGTCTTTCAGACACTCTGCAGCAGGCAGTCCAGGTGTATCTTTCAGCCACCCTTACTGTTAGAGAGGGGGTAATTCCTGTCTCAGCCTTGGCTAAAAATAAAGGCAGTAACACAGAATGAAGTGCAGCCAACCAGTTGTTATCCATTACAGAGCAGATAAATTAAATATCCATCCAAGGCATTCCATGCTATTGCAACAGTCACATGTATTCCATATAATATAAATTAGGGAGATTAAGGACACTTAATAAATTACAGTGTGGAAATAGCTGTCATTCTTTTAGGCCCTCTAGACACAAAGTGGAAGATATCTGTTCTAAGAGGTCAAGATCATTTCACCATTTCTTATGCAGAAGTCCAACAACTGATCTGTTCAACAATATAATATAATAGGAATTGAATTACATGTTGTGCATTTGAGATTTTTTAGCATTGCTCTTTTACAGTACTAAAATGAGTTACAAAATGTCCTTTTCACAAGTGCATTTCATATGAACATTTCATATTTGTGTCAGTGCTGAATGAGAATTTTGTTGTTTATCCTCATTGGAATAAAATGGCCATGCAGTCCTGGTAATTTTTAAAAGATAAGGTTGACATGTCTTTTTCAATCTAGCAACTCTAACTGAAATTTATTGCATGGAAAACAAACTTCTGATAAATACAACTTTACTTGAGGACTCTATTTCCCATAGTATGGCATTTCCCATGTGAATGAAATCTAAATTCCACACAGATATAATGTGTTTGTTGAAATGCATTTTACTTTCAGTTCTGTAAATCTCAGTTCCTCAAAGGAAGCCTGTATCACTTCTGGAAAAAAAAACATATTTACCTGGGGATACGATCAGCTCTTGGCCTCTCTCTCCAGTAGTAAGCAGAGCACGTTAAAAGAAACATTTTAGTGACTGAGTAGTACTACCAGCTTTATCTGAGAAATTGTTAGTAAACTGTATATGGGAAAAAATTTCTGAATGAAAAGCTAACCTACATTTTAGATTCTGTAATATGGAGAACTCTTAGTGTAAATAGACTTTCTTAGCAAAATGGGATTTTATGTTCTTCAGTCCAGCAACCTTAAATATTGCAATGTTGACTTGCTCAACAGGATTAAAACAGAAAATAGTATCTTAGCAGCTGGAAAATAGATATTCGCCGTCCTTTCTGCGTTAGTACTTTGAGAACAGTGAATACCAGGCACACCTGATAACATTGTACCTTCTTAGAGCAGGCAAATTATTATAGTATATCCTTTCAAATGTTTTGAACTTTCTGTTCTATTGAACTATTCATGCATTTTAATGTTTCCTTAGCACTTTCCAGCTGCAAGTTGTTTGTTTCCAAAGACATCAAACTTGATTAGTCTTAGACAGGGGCAAAGATTAGATTAACTTTAGACAGGGATGTTGCTTTCTGCTATTGCTTCATGTCGAGTTGTGACCAATGGATGTAGTTCGCTTCCTACCATTGATTTGTTAGTCATTCCTTTTCATTCCAACAAGTTTGGATCTTGGGATGTTTCCATTGGAAGCTTGTCCTGCACATGGCATCCTTTCCAAAGAATAGCAATTTCCCACAGATTTCTCCCCTCTCAGTACTGAAGATGGTTTGTCCAGATCATTAATGATGGAACATGATTGTCCTGCTTAGGGAGGACCACACTGCTAGACAGTATTTATTTGTGTTCAATAGGTGTAAATAATCCTATGGGCATTGCAGCACAGCTGAAGTGCATCTCAGATACTGAATTCTGGAAGAACTATTTAGAAGGGAAAAGGAGAGGGAGAAACTCCTGTGCTGGATTTGTTGATACTGGTTCACTATACTGTCATTAAGTAAAAAGTAGAAATAAGCTTGGGAAGAAAGAATGAGAACCTAGTTTTCCCTCTTCTGAATTCATGCCCTGAGTGTTCACACCCAGCTTTTCCTGGTGTTAAGGGGCAGGTCTTGTGGGACGTGGGAACGGTTGTCATTCTTGCACCTGAAAGACCACTATGTACACATCTACATCTTTATTATTTTGCCTGAAGGCTTTAACATAACCAGATGGTATTTATCTGGCCATTGTAGATGAAAGAGTGTGTGAAATAGTAGCATGTGACAATGATAACCACTGAATAAAAATAGCAAGTACATGTAGACGCTGTCTTAAAGAAGTTAGAGGAATTCCTGAGAATTATTGACTCTGCTGTATATCGATTCCAGAACAAACACTTTGAAAGCTGTGGATGCATGCATTTCTGAAAATCTGTACATCACTTTGAGTGGTGTCATTTGGGGAGGTCAAACTAGCCTGACTTTCATAGGGGAAATTACACTTTTTCCCTTGCACAGTTGTTTGGACCCAGTTTGACAGTGAAGTCCAGGACAACAGGAAAGAAACTGGAGAAATAGAAACCAGTCTGTCTGCACTGTGGCCCAGATTTGATCACATCCCTAAGTCCAGAGAATGATAACAAACAAGCACATGGTTACAGAAACGTTGGAAGAATTAGAAAAAACAAAACAAAAGAAAAAACTCATAAGAGTAACATGAATGTAAAACAGTCCAAAATAAGATTTATAGTGGTGAAATGACTAGTAATCTATTTAGATCTCTGCTAGTTGTCATGTTGTTATTGCATGAAAGAATATTGAAAAGTAAATAGCAGTTATTTTAGAGCAAGCAAAGAAAGGATATAGATTGGATCTGAGACTGGACATCAGCACTGGTGAAATTTGCATCAAGTGTGGGATGGCTTTTTAACATGTATAGTAAATCTCACATCATAAGCCTGTGATTCTGCCATCTTTTCAAGCAAAAATTAAGTAACTGCCTTTTATATTTCAAAATGTAATTTTTCCATTTAAATATTTGGAGGCATTTTGATAGCAACACTAGTTAGCAGCATAGTTCTGTGATATCCTATCATACATTTTTTCCTTTGAAGGAAAACCCTGGTTTTATTTTGTGCAAACGTATTAAAATACAACTTTTTTTTAATAACATGATTTCTCTAGGTACCACAACGTAAGTAAATTATCATTCAATTTTAAATGGAATACACTTTCCCTTGTCCCCTGAAGGACTAGATCTGTCATTTTAGAACCCTTGTAATTTCCTATTAAAAGTAGTTTCAGTAACATGAAAGCCTGACCGTTAATTTGTGGATGACTTACTTGAAATGCCACTTTGAACACAGATGTGGACATACACATTGATATTCTGCAGATAAGGGTGGTCTGTAAAGTCTTTTTCATACTGTAACAATTAAATACAGTACTTCTGCTTGAAAATAGCACTTCACTGAAAAGCAGCATCAGTTTATGGAAATGTATGGAAGCTTTGCTGTACTTCATAGCACCCCCAAAACTTGGAGACAATGAAGCTCACTCTGAGCATGACTAGCACCTCTGTTTATGTGCTTAGTTTGAGATACGTAAAGAAGGATGACTATTTAGTGTCCCTGTAGCCCAGCTGCTTGTCTCCAACAACCACCAAACTTGGATGCCTAAGGAGGAGCGTAAGTGTAAGGCCAGTGTAAATGATTCTTCCTTTTCCAAACTCACAAACGCCTGTGGGTGCTGTGTATGTTGGTTAATAACACTCCCTCAGTGGGGGTAGTAATCCCCTCCAACATCCATTCGAGCCTAGAGTGTGTGTTTCCTCTGATTGAAACTAGGACCTTGTGTATCTCAGTTAATCTCAAGCAGCTTCTACCGAAGGTTGGTCTCGGCAGCTTCCCTTTGGGAATTTGTGCTCAGAAAGCACACAGTCATCAGAAAACCTCTACTACATAAAGAGGATTTTGAAAGTTATTTACAGTGGAGATTCATAAAATTATCCTGCACCCTGGGCCTTGTGCCCATGTGAGAGGAAGCATTTAGCTCCCCAGGCAGCATTTATGTACAACAGCTCGAGGAACTCCTGATCTTTATACAAAAGTGTATCTAAACCCTGAGGATAACAAAAACAACTTTAATTTCTTCACACTGTCAGGTTTGGCCAGAAATATGTTGCTGCTTTGAAAGCCTGTGTTTATTTTTGAGTTTTTTTCTGCATGAGTCTCCTTTTCTACTACTCTTGTTTGTGATACTGTTCTCTGTTTATCAAAACAGACTGACTGAAGGAAAGGCAAAACCATCAATACTAGCAGTACTGGCGTAGTTCCTAATAGATCCTGTTTATTTGCTACAGAGAGCATTGTTTTGAATTGGTCCAATCCTTGTATATTTTCTTGCCTTTTTTTTTTTTAAACTGAATAGTTCAACTGGATTTTTTTTTTTTTCTCTTCTGAAACTTTAAAAACGTTTCAGGAAGACACAGGTATCTCCTAAATTTGCTCCTTTTCAGTTACTAGTGGTGGGATACCCTTTAGATGTAGTCCACAGACCTAACCTGATCCAGGTTCTGTTGCTGGTAGCCTGTTGGTCAAAACTGTTACACTTTTGTAGGAAGCCTCTTGCTAACTAGGCCAACGTACAGTATTTACAAATTGTTACAGAGCAGTACAAAGGCCAGAATGCATCTGTTAGAGTAACAGGTTAAAGCCATTCAAAGATTGTTTCAGTGAACTATAAGGTGCAAGTATGATCTTGTTTCAGCAAGACAGTTTACAGTGACACTCTGCTGCTCTCCAGTGCTAATGCCAGTATTGAAAATCACATGTACCATTTTCTAATAACCATTTTAAAAGATTCTTTAGATCTGGGCGTCTTTAGGAAGGTAGAGACGTGATTATTTGCCCTTGAATTTGCAGGATTTGTTGAGCTGTAGTTCTTACTTGCAGTCTTCAGGATTTTTTTCTCCAAACTGAAAATTCAGGCTTTTTAATCTCTCCTGGTTTGTAATGTAGGCACCTTTTCTCCTTAAATGTTTTAGTTGGCCTTTTCTATGGCCTTCTGTGAGTCCACTACATCCTCCTTCAGATGCAGAGACCAGAACTGCACAAGGTATTTAAAATACAGATTCACAATCTTTTTACCTGTCTGCAATCTGTAACCACCAGTTCCAAGTTAAGCATCATGTAATCAGGATTTCCATTATTTTTCCCCGTGTTTATGCTGAAGCTCTGCTGCCACATTTTCACCCTCTTTACTCAGATTTGAGGTCCTTTTGGAGTTCATCTGCGTTTAACTACCCAAAAGAGCTTAGGATCTTCTGCAAAAGGTGTGAAAAACTAGAGGGCTTGCTCCCTTCTTCAGCTCATCGGTCATGACATAGACTAAAACCACTCCTACTGTTGATCCCTGGAGGACCTCAATTGCTGAGTCTTTTTCATCCTGAAAAATGACCATTAAGTCAGTCCTTCCATTTGCTTCCTTTCCTTTAAGCAGCTTTCGGTCTATAAAGCATCATTTCCTCAAATCCCATGGCAGCTTAATTTCTTTAATAGCCTTCAGTGTGAGAGGCTTTATGAAAATTCAAATATATCATGTCCAGTGAATCCCTTTTATCCGCCTGCTCCTTGACACTATTGTAGAAATCCAGCAAACTGGTGAGACAGGATTTCCCTTTACATAATCCACGCCAACTCTTTTCCAACAGACTGTGATTATCTCTGTGCTTAATGATCTTATTATACACCCTGCTATCTTACCCAGGGATGTAAGACTTGGTTTGTGTTTCCCAGCATCATTTCTAAAGCCCTCGTTTGTAGAAGGGAAACTCCCCATTTTTCTGGCACAAAAGCTGTTTGTGATGATAGGTTACACATCTTTGTTTTTAAATTCCACATTTAAGAGCTTTTGGATTAATGCTGTCTGGTCTTGGTGACTTCCTGACATCTAACTTGTTTATTTAGTCTAATACTTTCTGTCTGTTTACTTATTGATCTAGTTCCTTTCAGCGATCTGGTACAAAGAATGCATTGGGTGTAGGAATCAAACATTTTCAGCAAGAAAAAATAGTGCAAACAAACACTTGAGCTTCTCTTGCATGGGTTTGTGTTTTACCATGAGTTGCTGCTCTTGACGTCTTTGTCATCCAGCGGTCCCACCAGTACCTTAGCTGGTTCACTGCTTTTAATACATTCAAAAAAGTCAAAATTGTTAGAGCATCCTTTGCATTTTTCAAGTTCCTTTTTAGTCCTCTTAATTTTTATGTGTACATTTGACATGAGCGGTTTTGTGGCTTTTCCTTGTTTGGACAAGCTTTCCACTCCTCAAAGATGAGATGGTAGGAATATAATGGTAGCCTCCTTAATTTTTCCATTAAGCTGTACAGGTGGGTTTCAGACCCACACAAACTTCTTCTTTTGCAGTGTTACACATCTTTTCTAATACAAGTTTTTCTGGGCTTTGGGTTTTTTAACAGTCTCCTGGCTGCCTCCTTTTGGACTGTTTGAGTGTTTTGACACTGCCTGTTTTCCTCCCCATGATTACATAGTTCCTCTAATCCTGCATTTGTGTTTTGGATTGATTATGACTCTTTCTCTATAATGCTGAAACTAATTGTATTGTGGTTGCAGAACACTTCTCACTAACACTGTGCACCACTCAAGACCACATCAGAAATGGCATCTTTCTTGTAGGTTTTGCTGCTAGTTGGTCGAGGAAACAGTCTTTTTTTTTTTCTTCTGGTGGTTGATTGGGTTGGGTTTGTTTGAGCTTTTTGCCCCTTTGCACCTCATCCCAATGAAGCTTTGTTGCAGTTCAGTAAAGATAACTGGAATCTCACGTTTCTGCTGTCAGTCCTGAACTTGCAGCTCTCAGTCTGGCTTCCCAGTTTCTGGTTATTATTATCAATCTTACAGAGAGGCATTTTATGTATCTGTGTAATATATATTTTATTAGTCTGGGATTTCCATCCAGCAGGATTTCATTGTGCTTCAGTATCTTTATTATATTATACTTTATATAATCCTTCATGCACACTACCATTCCCTTACCTGTATATCCTATTCTGTCATTCCTATAGATCTGGTAGCCTGGTGGCATTATGTGTTCCTTCATGGCCACCCAGATACCTACCTTACAGGGACCATCACTTGGTGCCAGCAATTCTTGTTCTCCTGTCTTCTTACTTGGGCTTCTCATGTTGGTACAGAGGCACTTCTGAGTTTTGCTGTCACGGTAAATTTTAGCCACATCTACCTCCTGGGTTACATCCATCTGAACAGGTTTCTTTTCCTGATCTTCAGCTTTCCCCTTCTGCCAATTGAAATGTTCTCTTACTTCTTGAGTTTTCATTGCTAGAACCCTGGCTTAATAATGCTTCAGGTGCCTCCCATTTCGCATCTCAAAATGTCCCCCAGTTCCTACAGTGCTCACTCCCTATGCTGTGCCCCTCATGCATGCATGGAGACTCTGACCTCTGTGTGCATCTCAGGTCTTGCACAGGAGATTGGCAGTATTTCTAGAAGTGCTATTCCTGAGGTCCCAGACTTGTCTCCTGGCTGCAAGCTTCAGTCTAGCCTGCAGAACATCCCCCCCACACACACCCCATGCTTCTCTACATCTGCAGGTACTGGTGCTGCCACAGCTCCACTGCTCCCTATGTTAACCCATCTAAACAACCTTTGCTGTATGCTCAATGTTTGCTTTCCTGTCTAGTGCCACCTTGCTGTACCACTGCTTTATTTTTAAGGGCAAGCCATCAAATAGTTTCCTGTCAGCTCAACTTGAGGTGATGGAAGGTGTGAAGCTGAGAATCAACGCAGCACTTATGTTTATGTTTGTTTTGCCTATTGATTGATAGGTTGGTGTATGAAGTAAATGAAAAGTTGGAGAGATGGGATGTCTTTCTTTAAGGAGGAGATAGTTTACAAACTGCTTTGGTAGCTAAACACTTAAGCCCAGACTAATAAAAATTTTAAAAGTGGAGAAAGAATCCACAGTTCAGAGAGGAGTATTGTGAGTTTGCCTGTAAAACCCTATGTGCCACAACAGGGAAAGTTCTGTTACCAAAGAGACATAACCTTACACGTTTGAAGTGCTAGTTACTTAGAATAAATCTACATTATTCAGATTTCAGTTGACTGGGATATCAATTTATCACAAATATTACTGAAATCTGTTAAAACAGGAGAGAATTGGGAGTTCTTTAAGTGGACAGGACTATGTCAGGCTTTGTTTTGTCCTTTCTTAATTTTGAAGGACTTTGGCAATAATTACATTGCAGTAAAAGAGCTGATGTAGGAGGTTGAAATCTGAGCTGTTTTATTGCTGTCGTATTTAAAGTGCATATAAAAATAGATTTCCTTAGTAATTGAAAACTGGAATATCTGTTTAAGTGTAATGCCAATGTCATAACTTTCTTAAGGGGCGAGTCAAATAATTTGGAGTGGTTGAATGAACTTCAGTGGTAGCATTAAGGGGAGGATGGTATGAGGCCATTTGTACCTCCCTTCTCAGCTACAAGTACATACCTATGCTTTGCAGCTTCTCTCTTTCCCTCACTTTCCCTCGTAATGCTGATATTTCAAAACAGAACTAAGTGGCTTTTGAAGGTGAGGAGTTGAAAACGTAGAAGCCCCAGTAAGCAAACACTCTCCCAAAACATTCATTTACAATTAAAAGCACAGTGGATCTGGTTCCTTTCGTGGAGGCTTGTTGCACCCCATTCATGAATCCTAATTCTGCACTGAATCCTTCAGTCCTGTGTTAGTGTGAATCCTGTCCCACAGATGGAGTGCCGCAGTGTCACAGTTTCAGAACAGAAAATGCTCAGTCCACCGTATTATTTTCAGTTCCCTCCTTCTGCTGTGCTTGGTCCCTAGAAGCATTATAAACATTCTGCACTTGTATCTGTTACTTAGCCAGATAGAAAGTTTTATTAGGAAATTATTTCCCACACAAAAGTCAGTCCACTTGGCCTCCCACACAAGTTGTTAGTGTTCATTTAATCTAAAATTGATTGACTAGTGCTGTCCCCAGTATAATGGTTGATTATAATGCATGATTTGCACTTATTGTTTTGTCTTTTGAATGAAATTCCTGCTGTTCATTATAACAAATTCTGGCAAGTTTAGGAATCTGGAAAGTCAGATGTTGGCCTTAAGGGCTAGTGTCCCTGAAGTTGGATGTAATTTACACATAATGAATTGCTTCAATAAGATGTTGTTTCTTAGCTTAATTACAAAAGTCTTTTGGGAGTTAAGCTAATGTGAAATTAAGGGTCATGGGACCACCACAAACCTTTAGAGGTTGTGGTGATAAAATCCAGCTGTTTCTTCTCAAAAACAACCTCTTCATATATTGTTCTTATTCACTGGTGTTCTTACGTGATTGCAGTGACGTTGTGCATCTAAAACGGAGAAGGAAAAAAGAAAATTGGATTAGTTGCATTAGACCCTGACATGAATTGGATAATTAAAGGCTAGTCAGATTCCCTGACTAGCTTGACTGCATGCATTACAGTGTCATCTGCAGATGTCCTGGATGCCCAGGCTTTGGATAAAATGGCCTTGAATCCATGGGTGGGATTCATGATCCTCTCTTAAGGGAGCACCTGCAGTTGGTGATCACACAGCCTTCGGCGAGGCTGTACGAAGTCTCAAACTGCAAGAGAGAGTAAGGCTGTGGAGAGGAGCACTGGGAATTACAAAGGTGGGAAATTAAGATGAACTTTTAGGTTCCTCATGTGTGGGAATTCAATTCAAATTGGTTGAAGACAACCAGTGTGGGAAGTAGTTAGAATCAACTTGCGTTGGAACTTGGGCATAAAGTAGAAAACCGGCAGCAATGCTGAGAAATTTGTGGAGCCTTTTTTGCTTTCCGAGCAGATTTGTAGAGTTGCTACATTTTAGCTTTGGCAGGGAAGGTGTTTCTTTTGAAATACCTGTGTCCTATTCCTGATCTATTAACTAAAACTTCTCACTGATAATGTACTCTGTTGCTGTCTTTAAATGACCAACTATCAATATTTTTTAAGCAGCATAACATTAGTTTTTAAAATACCCTAAAGCTATTCATAATACTATCTCACCTAACTTAGAATTTTTCTTGGTTTACAGTTTTCCTTAATAATTTGTAACTGCAATTATAAATAGCTTCAGGAAAGAGTCATTTATTCCTTTACAGACCAACCTGTGTGCTATGAAGCAAGAAACGTATATTATACAATGCACAGAATGTTTCAAATATCTTTGCAAGCTGGCTCTTCAGCCCTAGCTGGATCTGCATAGCGTAGATGCTTTTTATAGGATCTAGTACAAAAAAACCCCATATCATCTGGGTTCCAGGCATTTGTTTTCTAGAGAACAGTTTTGCCTATTTTTAGAGTAGGTAATGCCTCTCAAAAAGAGGATTTGTACATCAGTGAACATTATAAGCATTTAAGACATGGATAATACATCTGTCATTTTAAAATATTAATAGTATGCTTTTAGGTGCTCAGATAGTGAATGACCTTCATATAGTGGCCTGGATAGTAGCCTTAGAGAAACAGATCTGGAAGATCCTTTCTTCCTATTAAAAGCAAGAGGAGAAACCTGCTTTCAGATACATGAACCCTGATTTCTTTGTGGTTAGTAAAAACATTGCACGTAAACCTGAAGGTGTAGTTATATGGACATCGTTCTGGTTTCCAGGTACTTAACTTGGCTGCCATCTGATAGCTATAGCTAGGAGACAGCTTTACCAGAAGCTTTTTAGCAACAGTTGGGTTTGTTACTCCATGGCTAAGGGGTGGACATGCTTCTGGTTAGAGCTCTCAGGCATTTTTTCAGCAGATGGTGCCTGGTTTATGTTGCTCCCTTCACACCACACTGTGGTTCAGTGAAGGGCTCTCTCTGAAGGACCAGACAGAACTGCACACAGCACCTTACAAATTTCCATATCAAAATGTCATTAGACATTACTGATCTCTTTATCTCTTCTCCTTTCCTCTACAAGCACACAAATACATTTCCATTACAAGCTTTTAACATTCTTAAGGCAATTCTTAGTATATGATAAGGATTGCTTTTATAGCAAAGTCCTTACAAATCAATAATCCTCTAAAGAGTAAAACCAAATAGGGAGAGATCTGCTTGGGCAGACAATAATAAAGATGTACATGCAGTAACAATTATTTTGCACAGTCATTCCTCAAGATACCACTAACAGTTATGGGTCAAAGTCTTCTGTGCATCTGCACTGCTGTCCAAAAAATGTCAACAATGTAAAGGGACCACCCAGCCTGTGTTACATTTGTTGCCTCTCTGTATTGTAGGAAGGCACTTCTGGTCCCTCTTCAAAATACCAAGGTTGTCCACGTTTCTAAGGGCTTCCATCCTCCCATCTTGCTTCTCTTTGTACAGGGATGCTTTGGCTACTGCAAAACCCCTGGCTTTACTGATAAATGCAAATTATTACTAATGCACAAATACTGGTGGCTTTTTCATCCCACGTGCAGTATTTGTTACCACTTGTTAGCTTTAAGAAATCCCACAAAGCTAGTTCAGTAATGGAGTTTTGTTTGTTAGTAATGCTTGCTTGCTACATTTTTCTAGGGACAAACGGAGGAAATGGGGGAGGGGGATTGCAATAGGGCTGCCTCGAGCTTCGTAAGACAGAAGAAAAATGAAGGGATGCAAACCGCATTCTGTTCTGAGAATTTTGCCCTATTATACTTCTTAATTATAGGTTATTACTGAAACTGAAGCCCACTTCCTCCTGGAAATACTTTGGGAAATCACTGTAATTCAGAATTTATCATCCAGGAGCAAACAAAATTTAGATTGCAAAAAGGACAAGCAAAGCAGAGTACTAACTTTAATAAAAATCACAGGCTGGATAACTTGACGACATGGAAGGTATTGCATCCCACACTACAGAATGAGTAGATTGCTGCTGAGGTAGAAGTGGAACATTTTCAAGCACAGCATTTTACAGTTATCAGGGTGGATTTTAGGATAGTTTGTCCATGCTGCACACAACAATGGGCCACCATTTCAAAAGTGTGTAGGCCAGATGGCTTCTAAGTTCAGTGAAGTGCTCAGGATCCAAACATAAAGACAGGAGGCTTTTGAGAACTGAAGTTAGTCTCCTAAGGCACTTAGAGATACGAGGTCAGATTTTCAGTGTATTTTAGACAAATAAATGCCTTACGGTGGTTTTGTAACTCAGTCCTGTTGTTTTGCTCTCTTTTTAGAGTTTCTTTGCAAGGAATGCCCAAAAGTTCATGTTTTCATTGATCGAATTGAACTGAAGGATATTCCAGAAGAGCAGATGTATATGAGAAGGTGGCTTCATGAACGTTTTGAAATAAAGGATAAGTGAGTAGCAACATGCAGAACTTGTTGTTTCAAGAAGCTGTCTGTCTTCTGTTACGTGCATGGTGTTTCTGTGTTACTAGCAGTGCAAGCTGTAGGGCTTTCTGAAGTGAGGTGGTGGTAGCACACCTGGACATGGTTTAATGGTGACCTGACAGTGCTGGGTTAACGACTGGACTTGATGATCTTAAAAGGTCTCTTCCAAGCAGGAAGACTCTATGATTCTATATTTTGTAGAATAAAATTGCCTTATGGTTAAACCTTTCACTCAGGAGTTTGAGATTCCTGCATTTTAGACCTTCCTTAGACTGAAGATCTATGAGTCCATGTTCCAGGCAAGACTCATATTCATCTGAAATCTCCATTTATCTTCTTGTAGCTGAGTCATTGCACAGCCGGGAACCTAAGATGCCTGTGGTAGGCAAGCAAGCAAAAAGCAGTGTTTCTAGCTTTGTAATCAGTGTTAGGTTAGAGTTAGAAAGTGTCAGGTCTTGACCCAGTCTCTTCGGCCCAAATTGTTTCTGCCTTTTCGATCAGACTGCAATTGGATAAAATGACAAGTAACCCCCAGATCCCTACCTTCACTGGGGAAATTCAGTGAAGTAGAAGTTTCATCTGCCCCATCTTTGAATAGTGGCAGAACTAAAGCGCCTGGCTCCCTTCAGCATCTCCAGATTAGGTCACTGGTGAGCACATGCAACAGATCCTTGCAACCTTGTGCTCTGGAAGGATTTTGTGCCTAAATGTGGGATTTAAGTTTTGTTTGAGAGATGAAGGTTTAATTTGCAACGTCTGTAGTCCAGCACATGGGAGCTGAATCTGTTTACTTTATAAATCCTTGAATACAGTGTATGAGGGAGATATTTTCCTGGTTCTTCAGGTATATTCTGCTTTCAAATTATTCTGCCAGTCTTGCACTCCGTGGAAGTAAGACAACAGATTAATTTGTCCTTTGGTCTTTGAGTCCATGAAAAAGTTAGCATGACTGTCTGTAAACATGGCACTGTTACTAAAGTGCCTTTGAAGTTTAGAAACACTAAGTATTTTTTCTTTTCTTCGCTTTTGAGAGGAAGAAAGTCTGAATTTTGTTTTGTAGACAAGGAACTGATACACGAAATAAAACTCTCCAGTCACCCTTTGAAGACCATCAAAACTGACCCCAGATCATCTATGTCTCATTGTTGACTCCTGGTGACTGGAACATCTCTGGTGGGACCAAAGCAGTCTGTCAGGGGAATTTAGAGATCGTTTAAAAAAAAATCCTAGAATTTTCAAATGCAATTATTACTGGTTTTCAAAAAGAAGAGGAAAAAAGTTACGACTGAACCAATGGTGTAGCATTTTACTCTCACATTTCTGACTTCCAGAATGTTTTATAGAAGCATAGAACTGTTTAGGTTGGAAAAGACCTTTAAGATCCTGGAGTCTGACCATTAACCCAGCACAACTAATTTCACCACTAAACTATGTCACTAAGTGCCACGTCTACATGTCTTTAAAATACCTCCAGGGATGGTGACTCAACTATTTCCCTGGGCTGTCTCTAGTGTCTTGTGAGCCTTTGTTATTTATTAGTTTATTTTATGAAGGTGCTTTTCCCCCATCCTTCAGTATTCAGATTAACTGTGTGGTATTTTGCCCTATGATACTGCCCAGTGCTTTGGGCTTTTCTACTAAATGCTGTAGGAAAAAGATTCTTTTCAGCTTTTATATTCAGTGTTAAAATTGGTCCCCAAGGAAAATATACTTTTATTGCTTAGAGAGGTTCAGGTTGAGTACTTCGAATGTATCATATTCTTAGGGGATACTGATTGTTTAAACTTGTTACAGGTGAGCTGCTACGTATTATGAAACCTATTGTTAAATAATGTGTGATTTGAAGCAGTTATTGGATGAAAGAAAGTTGCTTAAAACTTCTACACTATTGTATAACTTTGACTATCTCCTTTTATCTGCTTGTAGGTTACTAATAGAGTTTTATGATGCAAAGGATTCTAAAAGAAGAAATAAGTTCCCTGGGAAAAGTGTTCATTCCAGACTAAGCCTCAAGAAAACTTTGCCATCTTTGCTGTTTTTAGGTGGCCTGACTGCTAGTATGCTTCTGACAGAATCTGGAAGGAAACTTTATGTAAAAACATGGATATATGGGACTTTAATTGGCTGCCTGTGGGTTAGCATTAAACCGTAAGATGTTAGTCTCCAATCAGTGAAATGTGCAGTCTTTTCTTGCACATCGCACCAAACTTTCTCCTGACTTTATAGTAAAAAAGTGTAAATAAAGCCTTATTGATCGAACATTGGAAATTATAGAATTTGTGACTTAAGCCTCTGTGCGGTTGGTTCGGGGAAAATAAATGTAGGTTTTCAAATTTGCTACTGATTTTTGCTGGAATAATGACAGATAAACTGAGTCATATGATAAAGTGCTTTCCCCATGAATTAACGTCCATCTCTATCTGCAGATTCGATGGAAGTGTGAGTTATGCAAAGGGGTGTCTTAAGTGGACCTGTGAATGTATTTACAGAGATTAATTTAGGGTATATATTTATTCTTCTGATATTCATGTTGAATTTTCTTTACTCTTTTGTGCATTGCAGCAGCTCAGTTGCATCTATCCCAGCTGTATCGCAACTAAATCAAAACTTTTTTTCTTTTCTTCTCTTTTTTTTTTGATTTTGCTTTTCAGTTTTAGCTAAATACTGTTTTCTTTAAAAGGGACTACGTAAGTTGGAAAATCATGAGATGTTACCTGAAGCAGAATAGAATGTTCCTGAGAACTACTGTTCATGGGGAAGAAGCTCTGTTTATCTTGTGCATGATTTTTTGATAATATTGCAGTATTAGCTGAATATTTTACATATGCAAACCATTAAATTTTACTGAGCAAACAGCTTATTTTGCGCACCCTGTATTTGTGCATCGAAGAAACGTATGCAGTATAACGAACTGTTAAGTTTTTGTTCCTGGCCTAACCAGACTGTAGCCCAGCTTGTGTCTGCGTTGCCCCTAGCACCTCGAGAGTTTCGGCTGAGCTCACAGACCTTTCGTGTGTACGTGCCATAAACAGAAGTTTCCTGTTACCTCACGATTTTCTGGAAGCAAACACTCTGTCGTTTGGGTAATGCACAGAAGTACCGTTAACTTCAGGAGCGTTAAGGGTATGGTAACGAGGAACCTGCAGATGATGGTCCTGCTAAATCCGAAGCATGTGCCTTTTCCTACTAATCTGATTTAGCCCGATGTTTCATAATCTGGCAGTCATCTCCGTGCTGTAATATCACACTAGAGTCTCAAATCATTCTAGGCCATGTGGGCTGCAGTTGGGTTGAAGTTACAAGGTTGTTATATACGATTTGCACAATAGACTAGTAGTGAAAGAAATGCATATCCTATGAGTATTTCACCTGCTAGAAAAGATACTTTTAAAAGCAAAATCAACTACCAGAAGGTCTGCAATTCCCAGGGCTGGTATTTTTGTTGGGGAAATGCCATTTCCTGATATCCAGGGAATAGTCTGTATGTACAGCAGTGGGGTAGGAAAGAGGATATATTTTATCTTCTTTCATTAGGGAATTGGACTCCCTGTATCAAAATGAAAGAACTAGAGAATATTTTTATATCACACTTGCAAGCTTTAGATGTGCATCTCTCTCTAGCTTCAGTACAATTTGTCTTGCATTAGAGTCCATTGTGAGTAAAATGTCTCTTAAAGTTATAAGTCAGTTTTTCAAATTCCACCTTTCCCAGTTAATTAAAGATACTGCTTTTACTGCGTGGTGGGTTTTTTTTTTTTACAGAATTTTATTGAGTAATTATAGTTCCACCTTAAAAATCATTGGGTACGAGTTTCAGTTTGCAGTCCTATGTCCTTCCATAATGGATTTTGTCACTGGAGTTATTTATATCAGTGATTGATTCAGGATATGTTGATGAACCGTTTTAAAAACAATGACTGGGAACAGTGTTGAAAAACAGTATTGTTATGAGGCTGTGAAACCAGGAAAAAAAAAAAAAAAAGCCATTTTATGTAACAGCCAAACGTGCTCACATGTAGTTCTTCCTATTCTCAGATGACTGTTTCTAGTGGGTATAAGGAGAAGGCAGCGTTCCTATGTTAGCGTGATTTTTCAATCATGGAATGAAATTTTACTCTGACATGACTACATTTCTTTGTAACAGCTAAGAATAGCTTTTAATTATACATCAAAAATAAATGCAAACTGCTTAATTCATTTGTAGAAAAATAACTGCTGTTTTGGAGAGCCTAATTACCACAAAATACTGGACCTCTCATGCTGTTTAAGTACTGGGAATGTAATTGATGGAGTGCAACAAACAAACAGGATGTTTATTTTGAACCTTATTCTCTATGTTAATCTTAATTACTTTTTTTTTCTTGCCATTAATTTATAAAGTTTTGAAACTGTAATTTGCTGATGTATTTGGCATTGGGAGTATCACATGCTATTTCTAAATATGCACTGATATTAACTTGAAATATTTCTTCATTAAAATAAGAAGAGCCGATGCTCATTCAACTTTTCTGTCCTGTCTACTTGTTTGATTTTTTCTGCACTTTTATGTTTGTGGAGTCCTTGACAGAAAGGTTTGTGTGAGAAGCCATCAGTGAAAAGAAATTTTGGGTTGGTTTTTTTCCATGCAGCTAAAAAATGTGCTAGAATCAATTTGTGCTTGTTCCAACACAAGACACCACCGGGCTGGTCAGATTGCTCTACCATTCTACCCGTGGACACCTGCACCTCTCGTTGCTTGTTGCTAATATTCATTAAGGTGCAGTGCCACAGTCCTGGCCAGGAGTTTGGCTCCGCGGTGCTGCTCTGGCACAGACAGTACCCGCAGAGAGCGTGGACTGACCCAGGGGTGGGAAGAGGTGTTGCAAACACATGCATTGAGTGTATCTCGGTAGCAAATGCCACCTAAATTTTAGTGATGTGTTAAATCTGAGGGACCTGTATGTTCAGAAACTTTCCAGTGGTACCAGTGAAGCTGATAATAGGGTTTTCCCTCCACACAAGTACTTCTCTGTCGGTATGCAGAGGCTGTATGTAGAGCTTTTACAGTTGGCCACACCATCGCTGTGGGCTAGTTCCACAATGTTACTCTTGTGTTTACTCTTGTGGAAGGAATTGGGAATAATGGAGGACACAAAAAGTGAAGTGAGACACAAAACTAAAGCACTGAGTGATGCTACTGTGAAGAAATGACTGAATGGAACACGTGAGGGGCTCCAGCCCTCCAGCCCCAGTTTTGCTAACTCCACCGAAGCATTTCCTTAGTGTTGATACCTTGGGTTTTCTCTTTGCAGTAGAATGTAGCATACCTGTAAAACTTTTTTTTAGTACTTAAAAATTGGCCTCTGATCATTTTGGCATTTTAGCCTGCATAGAATATATATACTAATTTCGGGGGAGAAGGAGGGGTAACTTTTAGGTTGGGATAATGCAGGGAACGAGGAGCAGGTTTGGGATTTCTTGCATAGTGCTAAAAATTTAAAGAGAGACTTCTCGCACCACCACTTCCAAATAAAAACCATTTTTAATGGCAGGCCATGCCAGTCAGGCAATAGAAAACCATTTAATAGGTTCAAGATCTCTTTAAAAAGGCTTTTTCTGTATAAATATGGAAGCTACAGTTTGGTCCTAACCTACAGTTTTAAGTCACTTCTTAGCAGAGTGGCTTTGATGACAGGGCTTAAAGTGAACACGACGGGGTTTCTCTTGTCCTCATTTTCATGCTCTTGCCTGTCTCACCAGTTTGGAGCTCTGTGGTCCCAGTGAAGTGTGTTGCACAACTTGCTAAGCGTTAAGACAAAAGAAGTTTATGTAACGGCAGAAGTCACACAAGCAAAACAAAACACAGAGCAAGTCCAGAGAAGGAAAAGCAGCAATAGTCCAATACCAAAAAAAGAAAAATATTAGGAACATCGGTTCCAGTCAGACATGACCACATCTGATTGATTCCAGGGAAGAGCTGTTTTCCATGTGTTCCCTGTCAGCATGGCACATGTGTCTCCTGCCTCTCCTCTTTCAATCCCAGACCTGCAGCCCTACCCTGGACTGGCTGGTCTGCTGCTTTCTTAATGAGGGGTCCCTCATCACTTTTCAGACTGTTGTGAATCTTGGGTTTCCTCCATTCTCCTCCTGGACCCAAAGAATTTCCCTATTTATATGCAGTCTGATAAACTGCTGACAGGCAGACCACTGACACCCGCCTCCTTCAAGCTACATTCTCCTTTCAAGGACAGCCACGCAGTGAGCAAATGCCAGTCTGGGATCTGTTGCTGGTGGGCTGGGAGGAGATGATGCTGTTGATAGAGGGGTTGTTGGTAAGTCTGTGTTGGAAGTTCAAGATGGGGCTCCCTCCCACCTCTGCCAGAGCATCATCTGCTACTGACGGACTGTGTGCAACTGTGAGGAAACACAAGGACTAGATGCTCCCCTGAAATATAATGACTTATTTCTGGGTTGTGTTTGTAATGTGAAAACTTCGTTAGTTATGCTGGTACAAACTTATTTCACAGCCATTCTGTCTCCCTTTCATCTTATGTGGGAACTGAGTTTCTGAAGGGCGTTTTGATGCCTCTGTTTGTGTTCCCTGCGTGACTAATTTGAACCAGAGCCACTTCAACCTGTTTGCCCGATTGGCCCAGAGAAACTACAGAGGATGCAGATGTTTAAGGGCAGAGTTACTTTCAGTCCTCTCGCGATGCAGTGGAGCTGCTGGTCTGAGCTGCCAGGCTCCCCAGAAAGCTTCTGCAGTAAATGGAGCCTCTCAAATCCCAGTCCCACCATCACAGACAGGAATGACCATGGGCTCCCAATACAACGGGTTTCAGAGAGAAGTAGGTCCTAAAACTCATTCTGGCTTGTTTGAAGAATATCCAGGTTGTGATGTTCTCTTCAGAGGATCCTCCAAAAGGTGGGCAGGTGCTCATTGGTGGTTCAAAGTGTGGTCAGGTGCCAAGTTGGAGGATGATGCCTATTTCAGGGCATCAAAGTCCAGTCACTAGAACGAGAAGCAGGAGATAGGATCTCAGTATCTGACCTGAAGAAGACCAGAGCTACAGTACTTTTCCCACTACTCCAGGTCTCAGTGAGGTGTACCAGTGCCACTTTTCACTTCTTTTGGTTGCTCTGGCAAAGGTTGGAAAATATTTCAAGCTTTGTAGGACCAGCATGACTGTAACTGGTGCTGAAGGCATTGGCTGGGTATGGGGATGTCTACACTGAGCATCAGCCCTGAGGCATTGCTGCCCCCAGAACTGAACCGCCCCAGGCACATGGTGTGGAACCAGTGACACTTCCACAAGCTCACACCAGTGTGCAGGCAGCTGAAGCCTCCAGGCTGTCTGTGGTTACATGTGAAGAAAAGGGGAAGGGTTCTGCTCTAAGTGCCATATTTTTTAAGCACCTTTCCATGTTAGGAATGAGCCTGGCACATCATGGGCACTAGCAGACCTTGTTGCCGCTGTGCCTGTTGTGGACCCAAACTCTCAGCACCGAGAACCTGCTTCCCTACCCTTTTCAGAGGCACCCATGAAGGCTGAAATTGCCAAAGCTGTTTTGTATTTCTGGATGCAGGCAGCCCCTGGCCTTACTCAGCTGTGCAACTATTTCATCCGGTTGGGACCACAGGGGAAATAGAGCTAGAGAGAATTTAATTTGGAGTTGGCCAAGATGGGAGAGCTAACACGGGTAATGATCCCAAAAAGTATTAAATGCTGTACAGCATCATAGGCACAAATAAAAGAATATGCAGAGTTCTCAAGGCTGAAACATGAACTGGAGGTATTAAATACAATTCTTTCTCATGCTGTATGGATTGTACCAGTCCCTGGTTAAGGTTTTCGCTTATAGTCTAGCAGCTATTTACATCTTCTATAGTCTAACACTGCACTTTTAGCAGAAACATTATAGGTCCAGAAAAATGGCATTGCCTTTACGTTAGGTTTGCACCCAAGTCTTTTAAAGTCTTGTGTGATAAAAAGACTATAAAAATTTGCCTTTAGTCCTCTGAGCATTTTTTTGGCTTCTGTAAACTATGAAGTCTTCACTTCTTGTTGCACGAGGTCCGAAAAAAGCTTGTTTGACCTCAAGGTGCTTTAATAAATTCCTGTTGACCACAAAGGATTGCATTAGTATCGTTGCATACTGCCAAATGTTGAAACGATTTTTTTAAAAACACACTTACTTTGTTGTAGCCAGGGAGAATAAATTAAAATGCAAAATTACTTCTTTCTGGAACCAGACACTTGTAGATAGGACTCGACTGCAGTCATAGGCCCACCTGCTTTTCTAACAAGAGGGAAATAAAAGTAGGTGAATAACGTAATCCACACTGCTGCTTAAAGACAAGAGTAGAATTCACTGAGGAAATGGTACTTTTATTGTCCAGTAAAGGAAAGGTATTCCAAAGAGCTGACAAATAATTTTGCATAGCTAATAGTAATAGTACTCCTGCCAGCAGAGGATATGGTATTGTTTTCCATGTTTAAACAGTAAGATAAGAAGAGATTCAAGAAGTCAAAATACTTAAAGCACATCCCCTTCTGCGCCGCAGGGTTGGAAATGCCGAGCGGCTGCTGTTGCTCGCTCATCCTCTGCATCCCTTTGGAAAGCCGGCTGCTGATTTCGGAGCCGCTTTAAAAATAACAATTATTCTTGGCAGCATAACATGTATAAAAGCAAAGGTGTGAGCAGGGACACGTACCATCACGTATCATCATGGGGCTAAAACCTAGCTGGCCCATCCACAAGCCCTGCAGAAGCTAGGGTTGGAAACTGAAATGAGCTGTGGTCACGCTGCCTGTTTGACCAGGGAATCTCAGAGTAAGCAGCAGGCACCAACAGCACCGCTGGGTTTGTGCAGCATACACAATGGGCAGTGTCTCTTGGGGCCAGACCAGGCTCAGCTGCAGTAGAGACTTTGTATTCCCAGCTGGGGTTTTTTTGGGGTTTTTTGATTAGGACAAATTTGAAGCTTTAGAAGAAAAACCATGTCCAAATTTTATGACATCCTGGAAAGGGAAGATTTCTCCTGAACCCTCATAGTTTGGAGTAACTTTGATAGCAAATCCACACACCACTATACAACAGTCTCCTCGTAGAGCAAATGTACTTCTTGGACTGAATAATTAGGAAATACTTCCAGGCTTTCTACTTTTGAAGTTTTGGAGCTTTTTCTGTAACATTCACCGTGACAGTATCGGGATGAAATGTGTGATTGTGTCTTCACAACCAGGTTTATTTAACACACAATGAGTAAGGTATGGGAAGGCCTTCTGCGTGAGGTCAGGTCTTCCTAAGTTAGCTCAGAATAATGTGCTGAAATGAGACCACTCACATCCTTTCCCCATGCGCCATTTCCCACTTACCACGCCACGCCACGCTCCACGCTTTGCCAAGCCACAGTCTCCCCTCCATCCTCCCCTTCCCCCAAGTGCCTGCACATTCTGGGTCCCTCCATCTCTCTGCCAGGGTTCATTTTATCTGCTCTGAGTCTACTGTTCCAAGCTACCTTCTCCTTTTGCATGCCTCACCTCCTCTGAATGCACTTCAGCTGACATTCTTCATGCAGCTTGGAAGCAAACAGGTTAAAAAAAAAAAACCTAATTAAAATCCATGCTTTTGACTCCGAGTATCTGGATTTAGAGCTGCTCTGGCCTGAAGCAGTTGGGAATTGCAATTGCTAAGGAAGTCCTGCTCTGGGCCCTGGAGCATGTCCCATGCTCATGAACTCACCAGAGAACAAGCCTGCAAGCTCTAGCTGGCCTCTGGCGAGCATGTGTGAACTACAGCTGGCGTGTTTTATTACCAAAGTCTTGTGAGTTGGCCAAATTGAGACAGACGTTTCACTGAGATTAGAAAAAAAGTCCATCTCATCAGTAAGGTTAATTTTTCATCCAGTTCCAAGTCCCTCTTCCAATAAAAAAAAAAATAATTAAAAAAAAATAAAGTAAAAAAAAAAAGCACCACAGCTTTTCAAGGAAGATTGCTGGAGTATTGGGAGGGCTTTTGTTTGGCTTAAACCTGGCCATGATTAGGTTAAGGAAAAAAGTATGCTCTCCAAAATGTGGAACTGTTTTGGCTGAGAACTTTGAAGAAAACCTTCACCTTCAACACACCCCTGGCAAGGAAAGCTTTGGTGTAAATATTTGCTGATTGGGCAAAAGTATATGCAAATAAACCCAGAATCGAGATGGGAAGATGTGTTGGGCAGTCTTATCCATAGGTTGCACTACCAGTCACATATATAACTTGCATCTTTCCCTCCCTCAACCTTGAAGTCTGGGACAATTTGGACTCAAGAATCAATGTTGGATTGGTCGTGGTTTGGATCAGATTTGGCTCAGTTTTTGTTTTTAACTGGGTTGTCTTGAGTGAATTCATTTTATGACTGCACATATCTCAGATTCTGCTTTCTGTGTAATGAAGTTTGGCTGCTTGAGCCAAACCCGATAATATGCCAGGACAACTTGGCTATACAAATGAGGTTACAAACATTTAAACCAAAGGGCTGAAGCAGGGAGTAGCTAAGTCATGTGCAGAATATCTAAGTGTTTTGTTTCCTCATGTAATAAATAGTGTATTTTTTTCACTGAGTATTCATTTCTAGCAGCTGTTCCTTGGTATATCTTCATCAGTCAGCACTAATGTGTCTCTAAAGTGCTCAGAATTGGCCTTGCCACCCAGGTGAGGTCAGTGTTGCTATAACCAAACTGTCTGGCTGGTATTACTAACTTCTGCCTGGGAGAACTTTGATAGCTTGGTTATAAAATACCTTAGAAACATGAGACTTAAGGCTGGGGGAGGAATGCAGCCCTTACTTAAAAAGATTTGTCCTTAAGCAGACCCTGCAGCACACAGTTCCTCAGTCATACACACATTCAGCAACAGCCACATAGCTCGTATTTTCAGGCTCACGGGGCTCCTTTTTGGGGTTTCAGCATCCTCTGTAGCCCCTGTGAGAAGCATCTGGCCTGCCAGGGCAGCTGGAGTTTGCATCTTTATGCTGTGCGAGTTGGTTGTGAGAGGCAGGGCTGTAAGACCCCAGAGCTCTGCCAAGTCTCACATCCTTCTCTTTTCTGGATCAAAGAGGTCCTCTTGCACCACCTGCCATCTAAGTGACTCTGTTGAGTTTGCACAGGAACAGAGCCAAGGAGCAGCTTCACACAAAAAGCAGAGGTCTCAGCTGGGAGACAACAAGTATGAGCTGAGAGGCTTGTCCAGTGTTTGATAGGACCTAATTTGTTCACAACAGCAGTGGCTCAGCCAGCATCTTGGATTAAACCCCAGAACTCGGGCCCAGCTGACACATGCAGTATGGATGCTGCCTTACAGGTTGCCTGACACGAGCCTCCCCTGGCTCATATCCACTCCCGAGGAGCTGGTGAGCACAGTGCTGTGGGGCTCCCTCCCTCCTTTCCTCTGATGCAGAAAACTTGTCTTTGTGTCACCCCTAAAGACATAGCTGCAGATACCGGCTATTTTTCCCTGTGCAAATGAACTCAAACTCACCTGTCCTCTCAGGAAGCCACCCAGCATCACCAACCAGTGACACCCTGTCCCTGCAAACTCAGCCTCCTCTGGAGGCAGGAGCCTGGGGCTGGACCCCTCCATCTGATCCTATTCTTTGCACCCTGAGCCCCTGCAGTGATCTGGGCTACCTGGGTTTTTTGAATCATTCTTATGCGGGTGAATTCTTATGTGGGTGAAACTCCAACATAGAAGAAGGGCAGAAGGACTGGAAGAGATATTACAGCTTATATGGCAAGGGGTTAGAGTTGTAAGGGGGTATTTATTATTCAGCATCGAGCACGTGCTCTGGGAGGACTGTGGCAGCGCACCTCGTGTCATCTGCCCATGGGACACCGGCCAGCACCTGCCTCTCACACACCCCTGCAGCAGGGGCACAGCGACACGGGGGGGGACTCCACCTGTGTATGGGCACAAGGGCTGGTGGGTTTTGATTCCCCCTCTTTCATGTTTTCCCACATTAAACTACAAATGCGGATGGGACAGACTGGTTTTCATTGCAGTAAAAAAGGCAACTCCAGCCCTTTCTGTACAGTTTATAACGAAACTTCAAACCCGAGCTGTCTTGCCTGCACACCTATTGTACCACAGTGGCTGCTCTGAGATAATCAATGCATACTAAGAAGGCACTTTCTGTATGACAGATGCTCCCTAAAGAGTCCTGTGCCTGAGCCCTGGGGAGCCCAGGCTGCGCGATGGACTCTCCTTGCCTGCCCTTTGCAGATAATCCTGGTTTGACAGCCAGCAAACCCCGGCTGTGTCCACTGGTGAGACCTGCTGACTTCTCAGCCCTGTGTGGTGTGACACAAGTGTGTGTGTAACACGAGGCTGGACAGGACCTCTGCAGTGAGCTCTAGCAGAGCCAGAATGGCAGTACTGGTAACAAGGGGTCAACAGGGAGGAGAAGTCTGAACATCCAGAGTAGGGACAGTAGCATAAAAAGGCAAAGGAGTCAGAAGGAGAGAAAATCAGGCTATAGTGAAAAGAGAATGTGTTGCTAGCATTAGCGGATGCCCAGCATAAATCCGTCACTCCGGTGTGGTTTCGCTAAGGGAACTGGAAGCCAGTGCTCACCGGGCGCTGCTCCAGCACCAGCCCATCGCTAGCATTTACCACCATCTCGTGGTGAACCAGTAGATACCAGCTCTCTGCCGCTTCCACTTCACAGCAAGGGGAAGGGGCGGTGAAGTGAGGTGATCCTCACATTTTACAGTCACTGCTGTACCTGGTCACCCCCGGCACAGGGGACGGGCTGGGAACTCCCGGAACAGGAATGACCAAGGGTGAGGGAAGCATCACCAGGTTCATTCCCTGGAGACCACAGGTGACGTGCAATATGTGCCCAGCCCAGGACAGGTCTAGGAAAGACTACCTGACAGACCTGCACTTGTCTAAACTCACCAGGCTCACAAAACTTTTGTATGAGACCTGCCTTCTAAGGAGCACACAGTCCTGAGGGATGGTGCAAGAGGACATGGTGCTTCTCCTCCAACACTGGCATAAATGCTCTGTGTTTGGAGGGAACAAAAAACAAAACAACCTCCTTACTCCTTTTCCTGAGGGATGGCAAAGCACATGAAACCAGCAATGGTAGCAAGTCAGGTTCACAGTGAAAGAAATTGTGGAAATCAGTGCAGAAAACAGAATTTCACGGGAGGGCAGAGGAGGAAGAGGGCTGCCAGAATGATGGGGAAGATTTATGAGTTGCCACTGAAAATATGTGAAGCAGTTTTGAGCTTTGTTTTAGCTGCTTTCTGAAACACAGTAACAAACCTTATTGCACCATGCCTTATGTAGGAAACTCAATTGATGCACTGTGGACTAATTTCTACATTTGCTGTTATCCCCAGCCTGATAACAAATGAGAAAAGGTTGGGAGTGTGTGGTGGGGGGGCTTAGAGAGCTGCAGTCTGAACCAGACAGAAGGGAGCTGAGGATTAAGGCACCACAAACCCAGTGATGAGTGCCTTTGGAAAACAAAGTGAGTATCTAAACAAATGCTCATCTCATGAACTGCGTGTTTTACAATCGGTTTACCCATACAGACCAGGACCTTGGGTTCAATGTATGGACTAACCAGGGGCCTACAGGAATAAACTACTTTTTTCCCCTTCATCTCCTGCTTTGCAGCAAAACCATGGAGCGGAAGAGAGATTCCTGTGCTCTGACTTTCATCTCCTATAGAAAAAAACCAAATATTTTCTCCTCCCATTTTGAGGGATCTCTAGTGTAGACCATTTTGTCTGTGGATCCCATGCCAAGCTCCCTGCATTCCTTTACTCAGTTCTTGCATGTCCCAACCAGAAAGAGGGAGTCTGATTTAAATCTGTGGGTAGTGATCAGCAGGCCCATGAGCTATAGCTAGGCAGACAAAGCATTTGGCGTCACACTCATCTCAGATAACATGAGATATTCACAACATACACAGCTACAGCTGAGCTGGAGTCTCTTATAGGAGAAAGAGGAGCCCAAACCCTTTTACTTCACTATGCTGTCACTCAGGAGATAAATGCATGTCCAGTGCTTCCTTCATCTGAACAATTTCAGACACTGATTCCAGGGTGAGATGAAGCAGAGCCTAGCCTGATTCGTTATACTGACTGGATGTCTGCTGGCTATAAGGAGAGCACAGCCCGAGATGCTCAGGTGCAGACATCCATGCCGGTAGTTGCCTGCATTGAACCAGATGGACACTGGCCCCTGTCCCTCTGCCTCCCCTGGGGCACAGGAGATGTCTCAGCACCTGCAGTCCAGGGGAAAGGGCTGTAGGCAGTGCAACCACCCCTGAGCAGAGAAGACACCTCCTGCCACCCTCTGCTCCTGGCCTGGGCTGCAGAACCTGATAATCTGATCCTGGGAGCTGTCAAACTCAGGAGCTGAGCTGCCAAAGCACTGCACCTAAGTACCTGCAATGTGTGCATGGTTTGGCTTCTGTGTCTTGACAACCCCACACAGGGTATCCCATCCCCTTCTCCAAAAGGGATCTGCCTTCTCACAGGGTCTGCTTTCTCTGCCTCTTTGTTTTCTTGATACCCAGCCGATATGGAGCTGCTCGCATCATATTGTGGAGAACGAGAGAAGCTGAGTTATATTTAGCAATGTTCCCATACAAAAGATTGGTCTTGTTATGCAATGTTTGATGTACTGCATCTGGTGAAGTATATGGCTAAATGCCATGCTCTGATCCAGAATTTTCTACTGCCCAAGCAAACAGGAAGCCCAGAAAGTGCAATTATGTGCCTACTTTTAGAAGGATAAATCTAAACCATGGTTAGATCTATTTCTACCTTTGGAAACTTCTAAAATGCATTTCAGTCCAGTCAGTGGTGCACTTACAGGATGACCAAAAAAAAACCCCAGAGCTGACCATCATTAGCTAAGCTGAACACCCAGCACAGTGAGACAGCTGGGGCTGTGGGCTCTGCACCGTGTTCAGCTGTGGCACGTCATTCCCCCTGGGTTCAGAGTAAATTGCTCCTGTCCAGTTGCAACAAACTCACATTAAACTTTTGAGTCACCAGATTGTTTTAAGTTTTATTTCTCCTCTCAGGCAAGATCACTTGCTCTTTGGTGTTAATGATCTCCTAAGCACTCCCAATGTTTAACTTTCCATGCAGAGTGATGCATGACGAGAGCGGGGCTACATTAAATTACATTATAATAGTGTTTCTCAAACTGATATAATGAAATACCTGCAGCGGAGCCAGAATGTCCTGGTGTGTTTTCCACAATATACCATGAGCAGATGTGCATATTTCTATCTGGGCAGCCCACAGTCAAAGAAAACCGAAGAGCCGAAAATGGAAGGATTTGCGTAGTCTCATATCAGAGGACTGGGTGCTATGACAGAGACAGGTTTATTTGCAGACCATCTTGGGGTCTGTTTTCTCAAATGAACCATGGAAGGACAGACAACCCAGAATTGTCTCTCTGGAAACAGGCAATCATGGTAACTTCTGTCCTTAGTAATATACTTTACTGCAACCTACAACCTTCCTCACCTCCATACTGTACCCATTATCTTCAAGACCTAACACATGCTTTTACTGCTCACTGAGAACATAACTTACACTGCCAATAGTTCAGTTTATATTTAGTCATTATTAAAAGCTGGGGGCAGCAAGTAAAAGATGCTATTGGCTCTGAGAAGCTCTCTGCTCTGCAGGCAGTCAGATGAGATGACCTTGAGAGCTCCTCCAGCACTGGTTGATGCAGTAAGCACTGCTGCTGAGAAAATGAGCCTCAACAGGATGAATTCAGCACACGAGTTCATTACATTTTTCTCTATTTTATGGAAAACCTCCCACACTCTCAGCTTTCTACTACATTTCTCTGTTGTTCAGTTGGCCTAAAGGTTTCTATCCTCCTCACTTCATGCTGTTTTCTCTCTCTTTTTGTTCACAGAATCACAGAATGTTAAGGGTTGGAAAGGACCTCGAAAGATCATCTAGTCCAACCCCCCTGCCAGAGCAGGACCACCTAGAGCAGGTCAGACAAGAACGCATCCAGGCAGGTTTTAAATCTCTATAGAGAAGGAGACTCCACAACTCCTCTGGGCAGCCTGTTCCAGAGCTCCATGATTCTCACAGTGAAAAAGTTTTTCCTTATGTTATTGCAGAACCTCTTATGCTCCAGCTTACACTCATTGCCCCTTGTCCTATCATTGGACATCACTGAGAAGAGCCAGACTCCATCCTCCTGACACTCGCCCTTTACGTAAACATTAATGAGGCCACCCCTCAGTCTCCTCTTCTCCAAGCTAAAGACTCCCAGCTCCCTCAGCCTTTCATCATAAGGGAGATGCTGCACTCCCTTAATCATCTTTGTGGCTCTGCGCTGGACTCTTTCAAGCAGTTCCCTGTCCTTCTTGAACTGAGGGGCCC
>WTSP01000860.1:0-11662 GCA_025331215.1 Actenoides lindsayi | reverse complement strand
ACAAGGATAAGTGTAGAGTCCTACACCTGGGGAGGAACAACACCATGTACCAGTAAAGGTTAGGGGTAGACCCACTGTAAAGCAGACCCATGGAGAGGGACCTTGGCATCCTGGTGGACAATAAGTTATCCAAGAAACCACCAATGTGCCCTTGTAGCCAGAAAGGCAAATGGTATCCTGGGATGAATAGTGTGGCCAGCACGTCGAGGGAGGGTCTCCTCCCCCTCTACTCTGCACTAGTGAGACCACTTCTGGAGTACTGTGTTCAGTTCTGATCTCCCCAGTTCAAGAAGGAGAGGGAAGTACTAGAGAGAGTACAATGGAGGGCTGCAACGATGATTAGGGGACTGGAACATCTTTATTATGATGGAAGGCTGAGAGCCCTGGGGCTGTTTAGAAAAACAGTCTTCTCTCTTCTGAAAAGAGAAGACTTAGAGGGGATCTTGTTAATGTTTAGAAATATCTGAAGGACGGGTGACAAGTAGAAGGGGCCAATATCTTTTCAGCTGTGCCCTGTGATAGGACAAGAAGGTAGCAAGGTGAAACACAGGGAGTTCCACTTCAATATGAGGAAAAACTTCTTCACTGTGAGAGTGACAAAGCACTGGAATAAGCTGCCCAGAAAGGTTGTGGAGTCTCCTTCTCTAGAGACTTTCCTGATAGGAAAGACCTGCCTGGATATGTTCCTGTGTGGCCTGCCCTAGGTGGGGGTTGGACTGGCAGGGGGTTGGACTATATCTCCAGAGGTCCCTTCCACCCCCTACCATTCTATGATTCTTAGTTTGTCTCAAGGGTCTTCAGAGACATCTGAGGACATCATGAAACCAAGGGTGCACAGACACAAACAAGAATTTCAAGTTCCAGTCACTCAGACAGACATAATCTTTTGGATGAATCGGATTCCCTAGTTGTATTGCCCATCCTATCCCTGCTTTAGTTCCACTTTCATGCCATTTCTACTTTAGTATGTGGAACAGAATAACAATATATCATACCTTAACAGCAAAAAGTACTCCTTCTCTCCAAGCAGCTCTATAAAACTAAATGACCCTGCTGAGCTGTGTCCACTCCTTTGCATAACATTTAGCTGTAAAGGTGAAACAGACTTGAAAAGTGAGACTTGCATTTAGGATTTATAACGGTAACAAGCTCCTCTAGAGCAGCAGTTACAGAAGTTATGAAAATATGTCACAGATATCATTAACTGTCAATGACTTCATCCTGAAGCTATTAGCTAGTAAATTTGTAATAGTAATAACAGTTTTGTCAGAACCCATACATAATTATACATATAAAACCCAGTTCATTTCTCTTAAATTAAAATATATGTCACTCTAATTAGAAATATATGATATTTTTAGTAAGTATTCTTAGGCAGAATCTGTTCAGCACCTTTCCTTGTGAGCTTTTTTTTTAAGCAATATGATATGACTTTATGATGTTCTGATATTCTGTAAGGACTGATTTTGCTTTTCATAATTTAAAACCCTTTAAGACAGATTGACATTGCTAGTTAAAAGAAATCTGGCATTTCTTCATTAATCAAATAGTGATGGATGGAAATACACTGAATGATCATTATTTCATCAAGAACAAAGGCATGTCCTAATGGACGTGAAATTGCCATGGTGGTCAAAGACTGATTTTAGTGTCATTGCAGACTTATAATTAAAGCTCCAAATTGAGAATTAAGACATATCTCTCAGCTCTTAATTAACCCTATGATGGAAGTTATAATGATTTGAGTTTGTATCTCTGCATAACTTGTGTCATGTAGAATAGTGACAATTCTCTCATTTCTAACTACGTCAGGCAATATGCTTTATTTTGAAAGTGTTGCTTACATATTTTTTTGTTTTCTTTTTTTCATAGCACATTCAACAGCTGTGTTCAACCTTGATGATCCACCATCCTTACCAAAACTCTACTGTACAAATTTGTAGCTTATTCTAATGAGGAAATAGGTTTCATAGATCTACCCTAGGGAGAATCAGCTTGATCACTTGATGAGGCAAAAATGTCCTTGTTCTTGATCTTACACAGTCTCCATGACCTATGAACTCCAAGTGACACCATACCTTGGCTGTCCTTCTCATTGGATATTTCAACAGAAAAATACAGGAACACTCACCCTCAGAATTTCCCATAAAGGAGACATGAATTCCATGACTGAGTCTGAATCAGATTTAGAACTATGTCCTCCCACTTATGGGGAAGACACTGTAACCACTAGGGTATTCTGCAAACTGTGGGACCCAAAATGCCAGCTTTCCTTTTTAAAAATTGATCCTGCTCCATTTGATGCCATGGCAGACTGGAAACCAGGTGGATATATAAATCCAGCATTGCTCTTTGTTCTTTATACCCTCTAAGTTTGATGGACCTGATAGCTATCTGAAGGTCTTCAGAAATATATACAAGCAAAAGTATGTGCTTGCTTTAGGACAGTCCAAAGAACAAGATGGCAGATATATATATAGATATAGCATTAAATTAGTGCCTCAGGTACTGTATCTCAAACAGCAGCCTTTAGATGAAATCTCACAATACAGTTGTAGAAAAGGCTCACATTGTTACTGAACTTACTAGCTGGATGCTTTGCAAAGTTTTCTGCATGTGTGGATCCAAAGAGCAACCCAGATAAAATCCACATCTTCCCACTATTCATATGTCTGACAATGAACTTAACAAATAGAGAAATCAAATGTTACAATATAAAGTAGTTAGATTACACTTGACCAATCAATAGTAGAAAATGAATAGATTGAAGTGACATTCAATTCCACTAATGTAACCTAATGACAAGGTAAAAAACTCATTTTGCTATTCTTGAAACAGGTTTGTAAATGATGTTGAAAATGCAACAGGGTCATCCAGTTCTTCTGTGGTGAAGAAATAATCTTCCTAATTATCCTTAGAAATTAAAGCATGGAAATTCAAAGAGACAAAAAGGTTTCTTATTTTTATGGGATGCAGAAAAAGAATAATGATTCGGTAAAAGAAGAATGAGGTCAGCAAGGGAAGTAATATGTGATGGGGGAAAGGGGAAGTAGATTTATGATGATGGAATCAAAGTCGATTACAATCTGAAGGTTAAAGACAAGAAGCACTAATGATGAAAAGTGAAGGGTTACAACAACATGATAAAGGCCATCTGAAAAAACTGAGACTGTCTCTGATGTCTTTTTACTTAAAAGATCACATACAACCAACAATATCCTTTAATCTACCTTTTTAACAATGTAATCAAGAGGTGTAATTGAACAAGGTTAAGTGTGACAGATCCTGAAATATGTAGAATGTAAAAATAAAATCTTAGTAAGAAAATAAGGACTACAGGTTAACACATCTAAATCGCTTGTTTAGGAAAACAGGTATATAATAACTGGCAGGTCATGTTTTCTAAATAAATTAAAAAAGTAATTATGCAGGTTCTATAATTACTAGTGAAGAGTAATGCCAGCTTTTGTGAGTTTAAAGTCTTATACTGTTAATACCAGACTGTACAGCAGTAAGAGTCATCTCATATCACTAGTAAAGTAAAAAAAATAATGATGCACCCATTTGCAGTATGTGAATTAGGATACAAGAATGAAGAAGGATAGAATGATTACTTTCTTCTATGATATTTAAACAAAATACATTGATTAGCAAAATAATATATTCTTTCAGCAATGTCTTCCTCCATATTGCATTAGTATTTGCTAAAGAGGTCAGTATTCACAATATTGGTTGCATCTTTTACCTCTGCTACACCGGTGCAGTTTGTAGTCATCCATCACTGACCATTTCAGTCCAAAATAAAAGGATTGCAATTTACTAGATGTTTGTACTGTGAATTTGTCCAGATGTCTTCCACCTAGTCATAGACTATAAAGAATTAGAGTTGGACTAATGAATTCTGGGCAGTGAATGCAGTTCAAAACAATTTTGGTGTATACGAAGAGCGAACTGGCAAAGGAGGCATAAGGAGTTTGTGTTTCCAAAGGAAACATTTTCAACTCGCATGCAGTTTTTGGGTGATGGACAAACGTAAGAGAGTCCAGCATCTGATGCTTGCTGGGAATTGTGTTTTGTTTGTGTCTCATGGGCTTTTTGGTAGCAGGGGAGGGGCTACAAGGGTGGTCCCATAAAAAGCTTCTAGAATCTCCCCTGGCTACAAGCTGGACCCTTGTCTGCCCAAGGCTGAGCCAATCAGCACATCAGTGATAATATACTTAAGAGAGGAAAACCTGCTGGGCAAATTCTTGGAGAGGAATGCCAATGCACATACCAAGGTCAGTGAAGAAGGAGGGGAGGCACACCAGATCAGAGATTCTCCTGCAAGCCATGGTAAGACAGCAGGCTGACCCTTGCAGCTCATGGAGATTAATGGTGGGACAGATGTCCATCTGCAGCTCATAGAGGACCCCACACAGGAGCAGGTGGCTGCACCCAAAGAAGGCCATGACTCTTAAGGAAGCCCACACTTAAGCAGGCCATTTCTGGAAGGACTACTCCCCACAAAAGGGACTCACACTTGAGCAGTTCATAAAGAACTCCAGCCCTGTGGGAACTACTCACATTGAAGAAGTTCATGGAGGACTATCTCCTGTGGAAGGGATACCACATTGGAGCAGGGGAGGCGTGTGAGGAGTCCTCCACCCGAGGAGGAAGGAAAGGCAGAAACAACACAGGACAAACTGGCTGCAACCCCCATTCTGCATCCCCCTGTGCCACTGGGAGGGAGGAGGTATAGAACTGGAAGCAAAGCTGAGCCCAGGAAGGAGGGAGCAGGGGAGAAGGTGTTTTTAAGATTTATTTGTATTTCTCATTATCCTACTCTGATTTGATTTGTAAATTGGTGGTAGTGTTTAAATTAAATTGCTGTTGTCTCCCCAAGTCTAGTCTGTTCTTTGGCCATGACCATAATTGATGAGTGAGCCCTCCTTGTCCTTGTTTTGACCTGCAAGCCTTTTTCTACATTTTATCCTCCCCATCTCACCACGGTGGGAGGAGAGGAGTGAGCAAGTGGCTGTGAAGCTCTTTGTTGATGGTTGAGTGGGCCTAAACCATGGCAGGAATGATTGCTTCTGTGGTGAGTAATGTGATCTGACAGAGGACCTGGTGGTGTTTTCTGTTGAAGAGGTCTTGTGCACATGGTGGTAAACACTGATGTCAAGAAAAGGATATCTATAAATTGTATACAGAAGCAGAAGACTATATTGAGGTAAGCTTGTCAAAGCAACAGGCTTTAAAGTGTGTAAAGAGGTTTGAGTTCCCCTACTATTTTCTCTTTGGGGAAAAAAAAAAAAAAGTAAGATATAAATATGGAAAAAAAGATAAGTGAATTTTTGTTCTAAACTAACACAAAATGATTGCAGGATACCCTGCCATGGTTTAAGACCAAATTGCTAAGGTGAAAATTAAATAGGCTTACATATCAAAACAGCTTAATCACAGATACACACACCATCTTAAGTGTTACACAACACCCCTATCTTGCAGCCAGGCAGATGGTAAGGTCTGGGAGGAAGGTTGGATGGGTCAACTCAGGATTGCCAGCTGTGCAGTGCACAGTCCTGGGCCCTACCCCTAAAGCCTGTCAGCTATTCCCAGTACAGACTTAGGTAGTAAAGCCACCAAAACACCAAGAAGGTAGAGACTGGTAGTATAAAAGGAAAATTACCACAACGTAGCACATGCAACACAGTGCAATACACCAAGTGACCTCATCACACAACGATAAATGAAGCATCTAGATCAGGGCAATTCCTATCACAAATACAGGCTGGGACATGGAGGGATTGAGAGAAGCCCTGTGGAGAAGTACTTGGGGATACTGGTGGATGAAAAGCTGGACATGAGCCAACAATGTGCGAGTGCAGTCCAGAACACCAATTGCATCCTGGGCTGCATCGAAAGAAGCATGACCAGTAGGTCAAGGGAGGTGATTCTGCCCCTCAACTTGGCTCTGGTGAGGCCTCACCTAGAGTAGTGTATCCATCTCTGGAGTCCTCAGCACAAGAAAGACATGGACCTCTTGGAGATGGTCTAGAAGAGGGCCACAATAATGATCAGAGGGCTGGAACACCTCTCATGTGAAGAAAGGCTGACAGAACTTGGTTTGTGTTACCTCGAGAAGAGAAGGCTCCAGGGAGACCTTATAATGGCCATTCAGTACATAAAGGAGACCTGGAAGAAAGATGAGGATAGTCTTTCTATGAGGGCTTGTTGCAACAGGACAATGGGTAATAGTTTCAAACTAAAAGTGGGTAGATCTAGACTAGATATAAAGAAGAAATTTTTTACAATGAGAATGGTTAAATATTGACACAGGTTGCCCAGAGAGGTGGTGGATGCTACATCCCTGGAAACATTCAAGGTCAGGTTGGACAAGTCTCTGAGCAACCTGATCTAGTTGAAGATGTCCCTGCTCAATGTACAGTGTTGAACTAGATGACCTTTAAAGATCCCTCCCAAGACGAACCATTCTATAAGCTGTATGGATCTCACAAGGGGTGGCAGAAGTGTCTGCACAGTAACAAGGTTGAGTACTATTATCATGTGATATGCAACATATGCTGTTACTCTGCATTAACTGAGGTATCTTTGGGAAGCACAAAATCCTTATGTCTCCACTCAGCCAGCTCACTCTTCATGTACACCAAAACTGTTTTGAATTGCATTTCTTGCATAGTAGTCATTAAGTCTGTGCATTACTAACACACAATAGTGTCTATTTTGAAACAAATCCATAAAAACAATTTAGCCTGTTTTCTGCATGTAATATCTGTGAGCAGACTGACAATATTTAAATGGAATTTGATTTCTGTTGTTATGATTATTATTTTTAGATAGATTCTTTTACTGTATTGATCAGTATTCTTGGTTAAAATTCATCTTCTAGCATAGGTCATATAAAATTGCACATCATTTGTTCGTGTTTGGATGAGCATGGAAGCAATTCTGTAAGAAATCCCCCTGTGTAACATTCAGTTTGTGAAAATACTTGTGACTGAAATTCACTGGTGTGTGGGATCCTGGTTGCTAAATTTGATTGCCTGAAGATATTCAAGTTAGTTAAGAGATGCAAACATGAGTAAAGTAGAATCATCTACAAATGTGAATATTCATGCAATCTGAGTATTCTCCCTCCTTAATTACAATTTTGCCAAAAATGTTTATTGCATTTCAAGATCTTTATATTTTTTATTTATTTTTTTTTTAGACAGAGAGGGAAATAAATCTGGATAGGCATCTTTATTTTTCTCTTGATACGTCTATTTACTAATCAGATCCTTTTTTTCATCCCTGAATACAAGTCTGACTTCAGCAGATGTTGGTTTATCAGTAACTTTTGCAAATGAGATTATTTATTTAAATTTCTAAACATAGGGTATTAGGGTGGAATTTAATCTGAGATTAAGACATCTACATATAGGAGATTTATTCTACTGCCTAAACACAGATGTCTATGTCATTTCACACACCAGTCATATCCTGTCTAACCTCTAATGGGTACTTCAGAAGGACATGAATCTCCCATAGGTCTTGTGTCATACCTGTCAGCTCTATGCAGATGTCTTGGATACTCTAGGACTTCTGAAATTGCAGTAGAAACTCATGTTTAAGCCACTGAAAAGAGCCTTATAGCAGAAACTAGACTTCAAATATTTTTAGTAGCTTCCCAAGTGAGATTAGGTTACCTAAACAAGACACTCAGTGACATATGAAGTATCTTAGGATGTTCAAAACATCTGCAGAGAGCTGACAGATGTGATACAAGACCTACAGGAGCTCTCCGTATTTCACAGTGCCATCTGGAGGCTAACTAGGACACACCACAATGTCATTAAATCTCATTTCATTGGCTCTAATGAAATTTTAGAAATCTATCTCATATGTAGAGGGAAATAAATTTGGTGAATCCAAATTAGAACTGAACCCTCCTCCTTTTTCTCTACAGTATTTGTATTAAATACCTCAAACTCTCAATTCTTCACACTTTTTCTGTTCTATAAATGCTAAAAATGTCTACCCTGGACTTTTGAAATGTTTACACCATCTCACATCCACAGAAAAGGAAAAATACCCTAAACCAATACATATGCCCCTGATGAATATAATGATTCTTTGTTCATGGAGTAAAGAGTTCATATTCAAATACTCTCTCAGCAGTAATCTGAACAAAAAAAATATTTTTTTTTGCAGCTATGTTTTCTTGACCCCCTTCAACAGCATTCTGAAGTTTTTTCCTCCTGGACAGTCCACGATCACTTCCAAGATGCCTGGCATTCAAGGCTGACCATTCAAGCCCATTGCGTTATCAGTGCAACTGCATGTAATGTCAGCTGCATGATGCATAGAGGGGACCTACCCTTTGAACATCCAGCCCAGTAAGGGCAACCAAGGTGCCAAAAGGAGCTGTTCTTCAGTACAAACGACTTCTGAAGTGGCTCAAATCCCTTCGTGTGCTGCTAGAATTTCTTTTTCAGCTGGAATGCAGTGGGCCTCAGATCCTCTGCATCCTCATTTCCAGATCCTAGAGGTCAACCTTAAGCGTCTTTAGATGCTTTCTGCCAGAGACTCCAGATGGGGCCATGGTCCCTGGATTCAGTGTAAAACATGTTTCTCACATCTTGTCTTTTTCAGACTGACCCAAATGCTACTGCATGAATGATCTCTTGTTTAATTGGCCCAAAGGCTTTTTACTGAGCAAGGCCCCATTCAAAATTGATCTTCTTCCAGGTCACTCATTAGAGAGGTCTTACAATTGAACTATAACCTGGAATATGCATTCTCCAAAACCCCACAATGCCTAAGAAAGCTTGTGTTTCATTTTTTTCAGTTGGTGGAGACATAGCCATTATTTTATTGATTACATCCATTGAGATATGATGACATCCATCTTGACATTTTATTCCTAAAAAATGGATCTCCTGTGAAGATACTTTGACTTTTGCTTTATGACAAAACAAGTGTCTTTATTCTTTCTCATTTCTCAAACACTTCCTCTGCTATGTTGCCCAAAACGGTGATGTCAGCAATACATTGTAGGTGTTCAGGAGCTTCACCCTATTTCAGTGCATTCTGTATCGATCCACGACAAATGGTAGGGCTGTGATTCCACCTCTGGGTTCAGTTGATTTCAGGTGTACTGGACACCCATCCAAGTGAAAGCAAACTCCGGCCAGTGGCAACACTCTGCTTTTAAAGTGATTGTGAAAAAAAATGTGTTAACAACATCAATTCTCACATACCACTTAGCTCCAGTTTGTAGTGGAGTTCTAGCATGTCCAGTATGGCAGCATTCAGTGATGAGATGACTTTCTTCAGTCCATGATAGCCCACTGTTAGCCTCTACTCTCTGTTAGATTTTCACGCTGGACCTACTGGACTTCTAAAGCAGGAGCAACCCTTGCTGATCACTCCTTGGCTTTCCAGTTGCCAAATCAGCTTATAAATGGCAACCAGGGAGTCTTGGCGCAATATTGTCACCTGTACACTGTAATGGTAGCTATAGACTCCTGCTATTCCACAACCCACATGGGACAGCCCAACCCCACAACACTATCTGACTTATGTCATAGCTCCTCTCTTCTTTATTTATTTCATCCAGACACTTTGCTGGAGAAAACTGAGAATCTTATCAATGCTTATAAATATCTAAAAAGCTCAAGAGGATGGGGCCATACTCTTTTTGGTGGTGCCCATTCACAGGACAAGGGGCAATGGGCACTAACTGGAACACAGGAAGTTCCATATGAAGATGAGAAAAAAACGCTTTACTTTGACAATGACAGAGCACTGGAACTGGCTGTCCAGAGAGGTTTTGGAGTCTCCTCTGGAGATATTCAAAACTCACCTGTTCATGTTCCTGTGCAACCTGCTCTAGATGAACATGCTTTAGCAGAGGAGTTGGACTGGATCATCTCCAGAGGTCCCTTCCAACCCCTGCCATTGTGTGATTCTGTGATTCATGAAGTCTGTCACATAGTTTTACAAGCTTGAACCAGGTAGCTAAATCTCAGGCTAGAACCTATAGGATTACACACTGTAACATCTTTCCTAAAAATATCACACACCAAGGGATCAAGTATTTATCTCATTACCTTTCACAACAGGTAATCACATGTTCACTCTCATTGTCTTTAGTAATAAGAATTCATTATTTACAAATACAAATAAAATCCCTCTTTTGATATCTTTTTTTTTTTTTTTATGCAACTTTTAAAGGGTCTTAGTTTGATCTATTTGGCCTCCATCAATTTGACAGTAATCTACTTATCAAAAATAGTTTGAAATCTGAGCCAAACATAGTGTGTAGAATCTAGTTTGCCAGCTTCAAACTGCAGCATTTGAAATGCCTGCAACATATATGCATTGTCCACAAAGCTAGGGAACATTACGCAGGAGTTGTGGGAGAGCTACAGACTTTGGAGCTGCAGTAGTTGGCCTAAATTCAATCATGTAATTCAGTTTAGAAAGAGAATACCTATATTTAAGCATCTGTTACAAAGGTCTAAACATGAGATTGGTATTCAAAAGCTCCATTTCTAAACAAAGGTCAAGACATCTCTCAAGTTAGTCCCTGCACCTCAGGACAGGGACTGAGGGAATTAAGTCCCTCCCATAGTGAGCAAAGATCTGGCTTGAGATCACCTGTAGAACATGAATAAGTAGAATTTCATGGGCCTTGACAAGATTCATCTCAGGGTCCTGAGGGAATTGACTGATGTAGTTGCCAAGCCACTCTCCATCATGTTGTGAAACAACACTTCTCTGTTTCAGACCACAGTAACTAGCAATGTCACTGGACCCTCAAACTGCAGGACACATTTGTTGCTACTGTAGCTGGAGGCAGTTCATATGCCATTATTCATTTTGGCTTGTGAAATTCTTAAGGCAGCAAATAGAAGCCCTTCCTACCTAAGCCAGGACGTCTCCAGAGAAGCTAGAAATACCTGTGGCTGCTTTTTGGAAGGTGTTTTGGTTTCTCTGCAGTGCCAAGAATTCAAAAGAACTAAAAGCTCAAAGTCACCTGAATAATTAGACACCACCCTATAAAGTACCTTGTGTGTAAAGAATGGAGCTTTACTTTCACTGGTGTGATACAACAGGACTCAGATATTTTTTCACTGTAAGTAACTATCCTTGATCATACAGCTGCAAAAGCTGTGATCATACTTAAACCATCCATTCCATATATACACTTACATGAAATTATTGTGGGAATCGTCAAATGTATCCTCATCTTACATGGCATCTGTAAACAGGTTTGTCTTCTGACTGTGATGTTGCCTTTCTCTTGCAGCATTACGTGGTTAAGGTTTTGTTTTGAGGCACAGTATATGCTAAAGGATTGAGGGGAAGGAGTTGAAAAAGTCAGGTGAAACAGTGCTCAGAAACCCTTGTGAAATGCCAGTGACTGATAGTAAGATATATGTGTGCTCCCCTATTTCCATTTACAGCTGTCTTATCTTTGCAAACATTCACTGTGAAAGCAAGAGTTATTGCAGAATGACACACTCTTTCCAAGCCCTGCTCATAGAGGGCTTACAGGCAGTATAGCCTATTCATTCTTTGTTTCTTTGTTTAATCTCCCTTCTCCTTTCCTTTCCTTTCCTTTCCTTTCCTTTCCTTTCCTTTCCTTTCCTTTCCTTTCCTTTCCTTTCCTTTC
>WTSP01000857.1:0-17799 GCA_025331215.1 Actenoides lindsayi | reverse complement strand
TGCGGCGGCGGCCGGGCTGCGGGGCTGCGGCGGGCGCGGCGGGGCGGAGCGGAGCGGATCCTCCTCCGAGCAGCGGATCCTCCTCCGAGCAGCGGTTGCAGGTGACCACGGGGCTTCCGTGATGTGCAGGGCCCGGGAGCCGGGGGGCGGGTGTTTCCTCTCTGCCCGATGTTTTTATGGAGGTGGAAGATTTGCGCCCGAGATTCCCTTGCACACCTGAAGGAAAAAAAAAAAAAAAGCGTTAACGTAGAGAGAAATGGAGTAAGGTAATAGGCGAGGAGACAAAGCTTCCTTTCATGCCCTGATCCCTGCTGTCTCTTTTTAATAAACAAGTGCTCTTCCCCTGCAGTGGTTTCCAGGAGGAGTCCGTTTAATCTCCAAAAAGTGACTTATTTGGGTTTATTTTCAAAGCTGATCCTGAAGCATCTGTACTCGCAAAGCCTTGCTGCCCAGATGCTACAGTGTGGAAAGGATCGGAGATGCTCAATTAGCAGCAGATGATTTCATATTTGTTGTTGTGCTGAATTCTGTGTTGAAGGGCAGCGGCCATAGTCCCATCGCCATGGAGGGGACCCGGAGGCAGGAAGGCTGGGCTCAACCTTCTATGAGGCAGTGGGTCAAGGCACACCCTGTAGCTGGGATGCACAACCCTGCCCGCGCCACAATGGAGACACAGACACCCCAGTGGCTTTACAATCTCAAGGGAGTCCCTCAGCACGCCCCAAAAGATGACAAGAGCCTGGTCTTTGAGCACAGTGGTGAGAGCAGAGGAGCACAGATGCCAGGATCAGGGTTTGCTCTCCACTTAACATTGTGCAGCCAGGAAAAATAGGCAGAGAGCAGAACTGCCACATCCAGCACAGGCACCGAGAGACGCCTTTCCTCAGGTTGCCCTGATTCAGCTGCCCAGGGCAGGATTCAGCGTTGTCCCGCTGCTGGCACACAATGGCACAGCCCCAGCACACACATGCAGAGCTCTGCAGGGCCACCAGCCAGGACAGCTGCTTTTCCTTCTCACAGGGAGGCCAACAGCTCCCTGAAGAGCTCTGCCATCGCAGGGCCGCGATGCATCAGAAGCAGTACAGCGTGTTAGCAGCAGGACTTGGAGAGCATTTCTTGCATGCATTTTCTCTTGCTAACAGTGATCCTCTGTGGCTTTCTGTTTTCAGATGTTCCTGCTTTCTCTTTTCCTGCCTGGCGACCGTGCAAAACTGCAGAGGAACACAGGCAGAGGCAGAAGGGACCAGAAGTGTTTCCCACAGCAGAGGGAAGGACAGTATTTTGGATTCAGGAAGCCTCTTGGAGGAGTAAGGAAACCACCTGACTTCTCTTTGGTTTTGACACAAATCTCCGTGGAAATTCCCCTTTCCCTAACATTTTGCTCAGACAGCAACACAGGTTCTGCCTGAGAAGGCAGGATAGCATAACTTGATCTGGAGCTCTCCTGCTCTATCCTCCCCCTCACCAGAAAACATGGTTTAATGTCCAGACACTTGAGTTGCTAATCCTTGCCTTCTCCCTGTTTGCAGGTTGAAATCCAAGTGGGACCACAGTGGTTCAACCTCTGAGAGAAATTCAGCAGAAGATACCTGTGAAGCCTCTGGGGCAATTTTGAAAAGTGAGGTTTTTCTCTGTCTCTGGGGCATTTTGCAGTCCAGGACACTTGGCCTCATAAAAGGACACTGGCCATGTCTCCATTTAGCTGTACTTTTCCTACTGTTCAGCCTAGCTCTTGTGAGGACAGATAGTCTTCATCACCAGAAATGCTCACTTTTCTGTTATCATTGGGGAAATTCTAAAGGACTAAATTCTTCCCCCCCAACCCCCCTTCCCTGCTGCTCATATAAATGGAAAATCATTCTTTTCTTTAGGTCCTTGAGCATTTTGACATATGAAACAAATAAAGTAAGACCATGTGTGCAGTCACCAGCCCAGTCTGAACTCTGGGTTTCAGAGAATAAAGCCTGAATAATATATTTTTAAAAGTATCTCTCTTTAGTTCTCTCGCAAAGACTTGACCCTTGTTCACAGATAACGGAGGCTGGCAGGGACTTCAGGATCTATGGTCCAAGCCCCGGCTCACAGCAGGGCCAGCTGGGGGTAGGCCGCTCTGGGTCATGCCTAGCTAAGGCTTGAACCTCCCTGGTGAACCTGTTCTAGTTCTGACCACCTTCCTGATGAAAAAACCTTTTCCTTATCTCTAATAGAAATTCCCTGCATTCCAGCTTGTGCCTGTTGCCTCTTGCACCCCATCCATCTGAGAGGCTCTGCCCCTCTCCCCCCTCTCCCAGGTGGCTGCCAGCAGCACTGAGATCTCTTCTTCTCCAGGCTGAACAAAGCCAGCTCACTGAGACATTTTTCATACCTCCTGATGTCCAGCCACTGACCTCTGCTGCTCTCATTCCAGTCTGTCAATGTCTTTCTAGTGCTGAAAAGTCCCGATCAACCCAGCCTCCAGTGGGGATTTCCAAATGCCACATAGAGGGGAGACATCCTTTCCCTCACCCTGCTTATTTCACCCTGACCATACAGGGGGCTTTGTGGACTCTGGGGGAAGTTCTTTTTATTGGGGTGAAAACCTGCAAGGGGCTTAAGGACTCCTTCAGTGTGCTGGTGTCAACTGGCTGATCCTTACCTGCAGGTCATGCTTCAGTTCACCGCAGGTCCCAAAAGGACAGCTGGAGTGAGAAGGTCCACATTCATCCCCCAGGGCTGGAGGGCATTCCCCCAAGGATTGCTGGGTGTGCACAGGTAGATGGCCCAAAGTGTGCAAGGACAAGGCTGACCATTATCCACCGAGATGTCAGACAAGCCAGGCAGGAGGCAGTTGGGTTTTGCTGATAGAAGAGTGGTGGCTTACATCTCCTGTGCCCATGGACTGGTGATAATGAGTCACATCCTTTTCTAACATGTCCCTCTTAGCTTTTCATTGCCTGGGGGCTCAGGCAGTGATCTGCAGAGGGTCTTTCTTTGGGTCTGGGCTGTTCCATGCATCACCATGTAGCCTTCTGGCCACAATATTTTTTTTCTAGAAATTGCTCAGAAGAGGAAGTGCTGAGGCTCAAGGGTTGTGCCTTGTTATAGGTCAGGGACTTACAGTGGTTTTATCTACATGGAGAGATGGACAGAAACACTGGGGCTCCAAAGCCAGTTTGCCAAATACAACTTCTTAAATCTCACCATTTGCATCTAGATGCATTTTCTGTCCCCTGTCTGTTCCTCGGGGTAGGAACCCCTATCCCCATTTTCTGCATCACCAGCTATCGCATCTTTGGGACCTCTTCTGCTACTCATTTTTTCTCAGAAAGAGTATTCTCCAGCTTCATTACCATGGTTGTTAGCTGACATATCCTTGCTTACTCTCAAAGCTGACACATATTTTTAAAATTTTCGCCCTGTTTAAGGATGGTCAAATCTGTGGCAAATTTAGATACTTCCCAACCTCTTCCCTCATCGATAAAACTGACTGCACCTTTCATTATAGAGGCTTTGCATTTGTCATGACTAATCAGCCAAACCTTTCTTCACCAAACCATCTCAATGCAACTGCTCTTGAATCTTTGTGTCTGTGACCCATCCAGAGCCCTTCCCTTCTGGGATTTTATTTCTTCATCTTCCATATTTTCTCTTTGTCAGCCAGCAAAGTCAGTTCATTCTCCATTCAGGCACAAGCCAAGATACCTCATGAAGAGCCATTATTTCAGAAAACAACCGTCTCATTCCCCAGCTGCTTCAGTTTCTCCAAAACCCATCTCTCCCCTACCCCCTGTTGCAAAACCCACCCCAAAAGGCAGATGGAGCATCTGAGCTCAGCCCAGATTCCACCCTGCCTGGAGGACCCCAAGAGCTCAGCAGCACTGTCAGAGGTTTTTACCCCTCACACAATTGCTGCAGGGTCTGGGTTTTCATTCACCTCCTTTAATTTTTGTTCCTGCTATTTCCCAGGGACGCCTACAAATAAATACTTAGCTCAGAAATTATATGAAAAAAGGCCAACCTAGCACTGTTTTAAACTCCAGTCTGGAGATTGACTAAGCAGGACCACGGTCAAAATACACCATAGCTGGCAGTCCTTCCAGGTACGTAAGGACTGGGGTGGAGAGAGACCTCCAAAGTCTCCTATTCCAATGGTGTGTCAAAGGCTCCAACAAGTAGCATGGCTGCAGCAAACTAAGACCCATCTCAGGAGTTCTCCACCATCAATGCTGCCATGGTCTCAGCAGTTTCCTCGGCTTATCCCTGCCCTCCTGTGTTCCCTGTGTCCTGTCTATCAGTGTCACACACCAGTCTAGTGCCAGCAGGGGAAGGCAGAACTGAGGGATGTAGCTGTAGGCACCAGTGCTGCCTCTCCCACAAAGAGACCACCATGGTGTGGAGGCCCAATCCAGCTACCCCTCCTTCCTTCAGCTGTGAGAGCATTGTCCTACTGTCTTGCTGCGAGATGCTCAGCAGTCCAAAGAAAAGTTGGGCATATTTGCTGTTGGTAGACAAACCAGTACTTCACTAGAGGGATGAAACTCATCCTGAAAAACCTTTTCTCTCTTGGCACGCGGCAATCAAAGGGAAGAAAAATCAAGAGCAAGTGGTTTCTTTCACATGGGAGAGGAGCTATTAAAGTTCTTTCCAGCCCCTTTGTGGCATATTAACCTAGGTGCAAGGGAGAAAAAAGTCACTCATCTTTCGAGGAAATGTGCGCCTCCTTTATTTGCTGCCCTCCCCAAGAAACTCATTCATTCCTTGTCCACCCACACGAGCAGGAATGATGAATGAAAACAAAGTATAACCAATTCAGCCTTCCCTTTTTCCTCCCAGCCTTCCAATCAGATGTTTCAGTCCATGCCTTAGGACCTAAATTTTGCACATTGATCATTCTGATGGTGTGCCTATACAACCTCGGCTCGCCATGCCTCTCACACACTGTTTCTTAGATACATCTTAGATACATCTGCATCCAACACGTTCATCAGCAGCTCCAGCTTTGGGAGGGTTTCACACCTCTCAGCATGGAGGAGACAGAGGGGAGCCTGCCTCTGCAGAGCAATTGCTCTGTCATCACTGCCCACGGCCAGAGGACTCCTCTCATGAGACCGGCAGACACAGACACAAGCAGCAAGCTGATGATCACCGAGGCAACACTTCTTGTCCTCCAGAAGGATGGTGCTGGCCAGGCGCTGTGATGTGACACCAGAAAGATGACGCATGGGTGCAAAATGGCACCAGTGGGGCAATGCTCCCTGCACAAGAGAGCTGTATCTTCAGCTCACGGGCACTGCAGTCCCCAGTCTCCAGACCACCAGTGAGAGATGTCTCCATCCCAGAGATTCTCCCCTAGGACTGGATTTCTCTGCCAGCCACTCTAATTTTTCTCTCTCTTCCCTTCCCTCTGCATAACCTCCTTACAACCCCCTGCATATCAAATGACTATCACAGTTTTACCAGTGCATTGGGTATGGCTGTGCACCTCCAAGTTCCCTTCCCAGATAAAGCCTGTATCAGTTCTGTGTTGCCACCTGCATATCCTGAGTCAGGAGAGTCTCAGTTTGAAAAAACTACAAAGAAGTATCGTGAAGAAGAAAAATGAAGAGCAAAATCTCCAAATCACTGTGAAAAATGCATTTGTTGAAGCAGCCAGCTCTCGTCAGACACGACACATCACCACAAAGGTAAAAACCAGTGCTGGTCATAACAGCATCAACAGTTTTGCCTTCTCTAATGATGCCGCTTTTCTAGAGACTGAACATCTCTAGAAGGCATGGATGCAAAACTGAGAACTGGGTGTCATCATGCTGGTAACGCCTGTCCTAAGCTTTAGCTTTTTAAGTGGTGAGGGGGGTCCAGGTCATCTGCTGCAAGATTGTTTCTTGTGGATTGAAAACCCAGTTCAGCCCCTGCTTTTGGAGGCTGCACTTCAAACAACGCTTGTTTTAAGTATTTGCTGTGAAGGCAGATGAAGCAGCCTGGAGTGCTGTGTGATAGCAGGGAACATTCTCTCTGAAGCAGCACTGTGTATTGACAGGAGAAACTCTCCATGTACAGTCCCACCCGTTCTGCTCGGAGCACCTCTACCTCCATGCCAAATTTTCATTGAAAAATAGCATCAACTAGAGGCGAGTGCACATGAGTTTTTCTCAAGCAGAAACGACCATTTCTTGACCAGCAAGCAGTGTATCACAACAGTGGTGAAAAATCTTCCAAAGCAAGCTCCTGCCAGAGACACAATGATGTGCACAAAGGGACACCAAGTGATGCTGGCATGTGAGCAGACAGGCCCAGCACGGGAGGCAACTTCCCTTAATATCGCACTGTAAGCTCATAACAACACCCCAAATTCTTTACATCTCACAACAGAGCAGATACTCTGTGCTACCACAGCATCAAGTGAATCCAAGGTGGCAGTTAATCCCACTAGTGCAGAGGTTTCATGTTATAAATGTCCATATTCAGCACCTCTCCTCCTCCCTTCAGGACATCCCAGAGTTTTGTATGGGTGATGCATTGCAGAGATTGAGGTGCTGGCTATGGGTTTGACAAACAAGGCTGGTGGCCATGGAGCAATGCTGGCAAGTTTGAAACTGGGGGAGGGGGGGTACATGCATCCAGTAAAAGCTGGTGAAAGCATTTCCATCAGAACAACAGCTTTCTGCACAATGTGTGTGTCATTGAGGTGAACTGGGCTGCTCGGGTCCTCTGGCTGATGAATCCTCTGAGTGCTGAGGACTGTCTGCAGATCCAGGAAGAGGTTTCCTCCTCCCACTTTTGTCTGTTTTGTGCGTTTTGATGTAAAAATATGCTGAGTGGGTATATACCTTATTACATGTGTAGGAAACACAGAGAAGGAGGACTTGAGGTGCCACCACAATAATAGAGATAGACAAAGCTCCTTGTCTGGTTTTGCCCTTGATTCCCTGTTTAAATATCGTCTGCCACCTTTTAGACAAGAGACCTTCTCCAAATGATTTCTGAGATTCAGGAGACCATTTCTACAGCAACAAGTTAATGCTTGCAGGCACCCTGTGGCTGGAGCACGCCCTCAATATTACAGAAGTGGTAACTTGTTTAATGGCTTTGAATAAATATGAAAGCCCAGGAGCTGAGGTGGCAGCATCTAAGCCCTGTACTGAGAGATGCAAAGACCTTATGGCAAGATTAAATATAGGTCTCACAAACCAGAACAACAGTGCTTTTCCTGAGAAGATAATCAAGCCCTGGAGGAAATGACATGATATAAAGCTTAGATTTGAAATAAATGTGAAATGAGTTGGTGGTTTCGGGACCGGTTCCTCATGGAAAAGTTTTCTCGTCAGAAAAAATCACTTGGTAAAACTGGCTTTTTAATTAGCAGTTTTGATAAGAAGCTGAAAGGACCAAAGGGGTGCTAGAGCCTCATCCCTCACCTTGCCATCCTGCCCTTTGCAAGGAGGGATGAGATCAGGAGAGGTCTGGGCTGTGCCCAGGCTGCTGCATGTAAGGAGCAGGGAAACCTGGAGATGAGACCTGGTTGTTCCCCTCGTGACTCCCCATCAGCATGTAGTTTCCCAGGAATATCCTACACTCCCCAAAGACAACACCCAAGGAAGCCAGTGCTCAATCCAGGCAGGAAAACCACAGCCTGAGCCTGGGCTGTGCCTGCACGGAAGGAGCAGACCCATGGCAGTAGGAGGGCTGTCGGATGTCTTGGGTCCTCCCCAGCACGGCATGTGCAAGCTCTGCTCTTACAGCCCAGCCTGCAGTTCAGTTGATGGAATGTCAAGGACATGGGTGTGCAGATGAAGGCTCTGTCCTGAGACAGCTGCTGCAAACACCTTCACCCTGTCTTAGTTATCTGTGGCCTTTGCATTGCTCTCTTTTAGTCTGCTTTTTCAAGAAGTATCACCATGGGAATTTTTCTTCTGCCTATGGATGAATCCCAGTGATCCCACACCCTCTGGGCACAGACAAGTCCTTGGACTCTCTCTCTTCTCTACAGTTGTTGGTCAGCTCCTCTGTTAGCTCCACTGCTGCATCTCCTCCCTGTAGGACAGGTTTCAGTGGTTGTCTGCACACAGGTCTCTTGTCCTCCACCCACTGCAGGGCCAGGCTGGAGTCACCTGGGACTACCCAGCCCTGGGCATCAGGCTTTTAGGTAGTGCAGTCCTGAATACAACCTTCGTGCTGTGATGCCCAGGTAGGGAGGTTGGATACTACCCACAGGGACACACCATGATGCTGCCACTGTCCTCACCCAGCAGTCCTTCAGCCAATTAAAGGGATGCAAATTAAAAAATAAAGTCCAAGTTGTTTTTCCTTCTCCTCCCTCTTTCTTTCCTTGCTTCATATCACACTGCAATTCTGTACTTTGCAGCTTGCGTCCTTATGTCTGCTTTTCTCAATGAGTTAATGCAAATGATTTTTGCTCCAAGGTGGAGCGTGGAAGTCTCACTCTGTGCTGAGCTTGAAAGCAAAATGCAGGGCCCAAGAGACACAGAAGCTCCTGCTTCTCTGGGGAATGGTGGCTTGAATAGGGGTCCTAAGCCCTTCCAAGCATAAGAGCCTCAAGTTTCAATTTTCAGCTCCATTTTCAGCTCCCTCTCCTCCCTACAAAGTGTTCCACAGCAGTGGGAGGTTACAAATAGAGCAAAGCAGCTCATCTGCTGCATCTCACTCGTGTGATCCGTGGGCACGCACATGCGCGCACCGGATCCTCCCTCCACTGGCACTTCACGACTTTCCCTGGCATATCCGTGGAGCGATGGCCACGAGCCTTTCCCGGTCTGTAGCTCCCTCCTCAGCCCTTTGCTGCTCACGTCCTGGCTGGAGCTGAGGACACAGACAGCACCACAGGCATCCGCACTGAGATTAACCCTGCAAAGTCAGGGACAACGATTTGTATCTCCGCATCCAAAAATCTAGGAAGGCTGCCAGGCTCTGCCAAGATAGAAGCTTCAGTAGGAGTCTCTGCTTGCTACAGGAGTGATGAGGGACAGACATCAGCACTGCTTTCCTGGCCCAAGGGATACTGTTGCTGCCTGCTCTGCCCTCTGATGAAATGCTGGTGACAAAGGATCACACATATGGGCTCATTGGGCCAAGGACACGGGGACTAAGAGGAGGGATGATGGGAGGTGGTCTCATTTAGTCTGGCTAAGACGAGGCTAAGGCCTGAATTAGTGGTGGCCAAAAACTACCTGGAGGACAAGTGCAAAGTCCATAGACCCACAGTCTCCATGGTGGGGCATGTCACAAGGGGCAATGGCCCTATAGTGCAGCTTGGGATGCTTAGGCTGGACATCCAGGTGATTTTTCTTTCCCAGGAGGGAGTGTATCCCTTGGTGAGAGCACAGCATGGGGGCAGCAGTCCTCCATCATTGGGGATTAAGGAGACTAAACCCAATGAGACTATGATCATCCTGACCTAGTACTGGCAATAGTCATGGTGCAAGCAAGCACTGGCCAGGAGCACCCCAGGGCTCCCATCTCACCACCCCTTTAGGACCCTGTGACTCTGGGATATATGACCAGTCTGGCTCTCACTCCCTAACTGGGCAGAAATGCTGGCTGCCTGTGACACAACATGCAGCACTTAACCCTGGCTTGTTCCCCTTGCAGGGAGTCATGACTTCTTCATGCAGGGATGAGGTGAGGACCTGAATGAGGTTCCCAGAGCCCCTTCAGAGCAGGGATCCCTCACATTCCTCCCACCTCCCCAGGCTGGGGATGGCCAGAGAGCCAGCAGAAGCCAAAGCCCACCGGGAGCTGTGGCCCCGATCTGGGGGCAGTGGTCCTTCACAAACCCCCCGCCAAGCCCCTCACACCCCCCCTTCCTCTAGATGCTCCCAAGGCATGTCTGGGCTGGGCAGGGGGTGAGGGGGTGCAGGAGTTTCTCCAGTCTCTGTGAGAAAGGCCCAACAGCAAATGTCTTGATAAAATACCTTAATAAGGCAGAGTAAAAAGAGAAAATCAAGAGGGAGTAAATCTTACAGCCCTTCAGATGTGGGGCACCCTGTGTTCGTGTAGCATCATATGGACCCGGGATGGATTTTCCTACAGTGCTGCACATACCCCTTCCTTGGGGAGAAGTTCCTCCTTTTTGCTCCTTCAAGCTATGACATATCCTTCTTTTTAGTGTATCTTATTAAAGCAGATATTTTATTAAGCCATTTGTTGTCAGGCCTTTCTTTCTGAGATGCAAAATTAACCCTTTCTCCCACCTCACATCATGCCCCAGTGCAGAACAAGGTCTCTCTCAAACGTGCCAGACCCCACTCCCTCTCCAGACCCCAGCTCTGGTTTTGGCAGAACAAGGGCTGTGGCTGCTGTGCTGGCTGCAGACTGCCCCCAACTCTCTGGCAAAGACAGTTTGCTAATGTTCCTGTTTTGTAAACAGCTTTCCTCTCTAACACAAGCCAGGTGCTCCACGCACTGCAGCCTCTTACTTGCTCTGTCCAAACCTTGCGGGATCAGAGCACCACGTCTTCCTACCTCTGCTACACAGCATTTGCTGAGCAGCTGTAAAACAATTAATTGAATATAATTATTGAGAAGATGTTCATGTTCCCTGCACGCTTACACACCACTTTATCTCGATCACGTCAGGGCTGGTCTATAATTTGCTTTTTAATGAGGTTCCAAAATATTCCTGTAAGCAATATCCTCAGTTGTAAACCATAAAAACAAACCAGCCCCTCTATGTAGACACACTGTGAGAGGTTGAAACCACCCTAAGGTCCCTGGGGAGGGAGGAAGATTTCTTGCTGTGCTGGATGTATTTCTCATTGGCTCCAAGCAATTCCTGCTCTCCCCAGCAGCAGGATTTGGGGGAGCCATGGATTTGCTGTAGTTTTCTCCTCCTCCTGGCCTGATTCAGTCATCTGTTCTCCTCGTCCCATCCACTTCAGGGCTTGCACAGCCCCAGCTGGGACTTGCTGATCTAAAAGCATATAACCAGCAGACATCCTTGGAGACCGCAGATGATCCAAACACACCTGAGGTGCTGGTGGAGCTGCCAGGGCACACAGTTGCCATCACTCCTCTAGGACTGGAGCACAGAAATGTGCTTTTCTCTTACACCAAGAATCATCCCAGCAAACATTACCCTTACTTACTCTGTCCTGCTCCAAGGAGTTGTGTTGTAGAAGTGAAGCTATTTCCTTGCCGACACTACGCCAGAGTGGACCCCGCAGCCCTTTTTGCACTATGGGAAACCAGACTATTAAGAGACTCGGTAGCTTTATAGAGGTTTTTCCCAAGGCAACTTGCAGGGCAAAGTAAAGAGATGTTGCCTCCACAGTAAGGGTCTGGCTTATGGCCAGAGAGCTTTTAAATTACACACCCCTTCAGCAAAATCCCAAGACACTGAAATGAGTTATGGGACAACATCCTCAAGCTGGTAGTCTCCACCTATGCCACAAAGAGCAGGCATCCCAGGTTTTCAATCCCCAGTCAGGTCTCCTCAGTCAGTTCTGCCCCTTCAGCAGATCACCTGGCCCTGCAAAAATGACTTGGCTTCCCACTCTGGGGTGGGACTCAGAAAGGCAGAAGGCTCCCGCTAGCCTTTGTCTGTCCCTGATCAGCCCTCCAACGTGTGCAGACCCCCTGTCAAGGGGCAGAGGAAAGGACACGAGAGGCAGGGACAGCACCAGGTTTGCAGGGGCTACCGTCCTGGCCATCCCCACCCATACACACAATCTCGCTTGGAAAAGCCCTTTCCCAGCATACCCAATGGCAAGGAAACCTCCCAGCTGATCTCCTTCCAGAACAAGACACTCATCTCCCTTGAAGTTTTGGTGCTGGGAGAACAATGACGAACCTCCAGGAGAAGCTTTGAAGAGGGCAATTCCCTCCTCTGGGATCTGCACAGCAGTCCCCATCTGCCCTGGAGAGCATGGATCTGCTTCCAGGGCAATTCCCTACTCAGCCTCAGCACTGGGACAGCTCTGCGAAGGACAGGGAATGAAGCATTTCAAAGCAAGCTTGGACAACAGCCATGGTGGTAGTGCTGAGGCTGGACCACCTGCAAGCCAGAGAGGGACCAAGAGCACTGTGAATAGAACAGGCATTTATAAACATCTCCCAAAGACCCCTGCATGGCAAGAGGAGCTGCGAAAATGCCTCTGGGTCCTTCCTGCTCATCTCTGGTGAGGCATCAGTGAGAGCTTCCAGGGAGTGTTTTTGTCTTTTGGAATTAGGAGGGAGGGGAGTTGGAAGTGTTTAAATTAGAGTGTGCGCACAGCTCCAGTGCCCCTGCTCTCTTCCAAGTAGGTATCACTCTATTCCTGGTTTTATGTAGCTTACTTTTAAATGACTGCTTTGGATATCAGGTATGTGTCTGCAGAGCTGCATTCACTCGCACCCATACATACGCCCCCAGCACCCAAAAGGCAGGTCCTGAGCTTCTGCAGTGAGCTTACACTGCTAGAACAAGCTTCGAACACATCCACTAGTCAGTGCTGACTGCAGCAAGGATTCAAAACCACAGCCAGTGACATCACTAGGTGGGTGCAGGAGAGGACCGTTATCTGAACGCAGCACGAGGTTCCACCGTAGGGACATTTAAACTCAACAGCTTCAACTACTTGCAGTCCAGTAACGAATCTGAGCTCCTGTCTGTTCTGCGGAGGATGACCTGCACAGTTGGAGTTTGCTCTTTGTTTTGTGAGTATTGGAGAAGTTTTCCTTTCAGAGCCATGTAAACAAAACCCCAGAGAGGATGGGGATTTGGCACTCTGCCATTCTGGCAGCAGCCAGCCCACCTGAGCGCTGAGGACTCACTGTGTCCTCCCACAGTAGAACCAGTCAGGTTCACATCCTGGCCTTTAAGTCCCTGTGGTGTGGTGTCTTTTTGTTGGTTTTTTTAATGCAATGACATACACTGACTGGAGGATCTGGAGTCACGGCTGTAGGAACAGCACCCCAGGACCACACAAGCACATCTCTGGAGACACCAGCAAAGCATCATGAGAACAACAGGAGTTGTAAAGCAAAAGACACGGGAGTGCCCTCCTAATAAAATCATGAGCCAGCTGGTGCACCAGAAGCAGAGCCAGCGGTCCCACTAAGCCAGCTATGCCCATCCTCTTGGACACCCCTGGGGATGGAGCACCTTCTCAGGCAATGCCATGGGCATGGGAAGAGGGAAAGGAAGCAAGAGGGCCAGCCAAGCATTGCACCGCTTTGACTAGAGGCAACAAGCCATCTGGATACTGGGAGAAATTCAGGGTAAACATAGCCCCAGTCTATCTGGGGATAGGTCTGCTGGCGTTGGATCAGGGCACGGTCACATTTAGTGGGTTGCATAAACTTTTCTAACTGCCATACATGTTGATGGGGTCTACTCCTTGCTCCTCCTTAGGAGGAAAGGAGCAGAGAGACTTGGTTTCATAGATTGTTGTCACTGAAAAACAGCAAAATTAGAATTTGGTTGAATTTGTTGCTAGTCCTCAATAGAACAGCAGCCAGTGTTTACTGGATTATGTGGGGAGCTGGGGAACCATGCTTCCTTCTAACTTCACTGGGTACCAAGAACTGTCGAGACCCTCCCCTCTCAGCTGGTGATGACACCACTGAGTCAGCCATGGTCAGAAAGAGAAAGAACCAATGAGGGGGAACCCAGCTTGCTGAGGAAAGAGTAGCGGGGAGACTTTCAGGCCAGTCAAGAGAAAAGAGAAAGCACGCTGCATAATTGGAACAAGCCATCATGAAAACAATCCCAAACTTAATTCACTAGGATGGGACTTCATGTGGTGCTTAGAAGAATTAGCACTTTATCTTTGCAGATAGAAGAAGCAAGAACTTGTTCTGACATTGGGCTGTCACCGACTCCCTTTTCCCCCCCATTTTTTTTTGAAGAGCGAGCAAAAGAGAAGCCTTTACAGCTCACCATGGAGCTGTGACAAGGAACGGCTGGTATCTCCTCAGGATGTCAGTCTGTAGCAGGTGGCCAGAAAGGCACAAACCTTGTGCCCAGGGCCAGCCTGGACCCAGCTGTGCTCCACTCTTGAATACCTGGAAGCTAGGCTCCCTGGCAGGGCAACCCCTTGGCAGTGCCCCTCCAGTACTGCCACGGGGAAAACCTTGCCTCAGGGCTCACCCGAAACAGATCATCAAAGGAACTGGAGTGGCTTTTTTTTTTTTTTTTTTTTTAGAGAAGCAGTTACAACTGGAGGGCTGTAGTTAACCGTGGCCAAGCATTTCCATTGTTATTTTACAGTTGCTTGATGTTCTGAAAGATATTTAGAAAAATGACTTTAACTGTCCTGTGCCAAACCGGGCGAGGGTGAAAAAAAAATGAAATTTGGCAGACATGTTATTCATTCAGCATGTAGTTTGGATGACATCCAGTGACTAACACAGGAGTTTTAAATGATCTGGGAGACTAAAACCCATTCACAAATAATTTGATTTAGGGTCACTGTGATTTCTTTTTATAAATAATTTTCATTGAGAAGTATTTTTTTAATTAGGATCGACAGACCTAATAGGAACTCTATTGTGTGCGCAGTTCATCGTTCCCATCTTCGTAAATGACTTACATATGCGGTGTGCTGGTTTCTTGTTCACTGCACACGATGGGGCTTGTTCACGAGGCAACCAGCGCCTCGCAGACAGTGCACAAGCCATACTGAACTCCGCTCTCCAAAGGCACGCTCGGAAGAGGTCCCAGATGGAAAGCAGAGGAAGGTTTCACCACCCTATTACACGCTCTGGTTCAGGGGCTGGGCTAAGCCTTTGCACAACTTAAGACATCGATGCGCGGCTGTAACTGCCTTCTAATTGCTCTGGCTCCAGGAGATGGTAATGGCAACTTTGCTTTGATTGCTTTGTTGCTTGAGTCCCATTGCGGCTCAGGAAACACTCTGAACCAGGACATGCTCTCTTTTCCATTGTGGGAGCGCTGAACAAGGACTGGACCAAGGCAAAGATCTGACATTTCCTGGCAAAAAGCTGTGTCCAAAGAGTAAGTCTAAACTCAATTGTCTCTTAATCCAACAGATCGCCCAGCTAAGCCTGAATAGATCTGGGAAGACTGCAGGAGAATTCGGACAGTGGATGGGAGAAGAATGGCTCAGCGACTCAAATGCGTTGTTCTTGGCAACGTCCTCCGTGTGTGACAGCCTTTTCTTTGACTCGCACAAGAACAATTGCATCCCAGTCACTCTTGTTACTAATCTTATCTGTTGTTTGAATGGCTCTTCAATTCCCTCCTGCGATTATAAATGTTCGTACAAGTTCTTGGAGTCAGCAGAGTTGTTGTTGTGTAGCTGAATAACAGGCTCGGGCCCCAAACTTTGAGATGCTCACTGTAGTGATCAGATACGTTCTTAAAAGCCCTAACAGAAGTGGATTTCGAAACAAAAGGCCTGTTGATCTTAAGCCTGAAATCATAGCCATGACTCTGAAAATCTCCCCGTCTTTCGGAGGAACTGAAACTGGCGCAGTAAAGGACAACTGCAACAGGCAAAGAAAGGAGGGATTATCTTATAAGAGGAAACTACCTGAAGTTGGTCATATTTAGACTGCCCAGGCAGGGGCCGAAGGGGATATAATTGCTTCTGAGAGACATGTGGAAGAGGAGAAAACATGCAAATACCTTGTGAGAGCTCCAAGATGAAAACTGTGGAGCTGTAAAGAAGCCATTTATATATTCGGTCTCGGGATGAAAAGATTTCTAATTTTTCCAAGCAAAGGGATGTCGGGTGCTTTTCAGGAGAAGCCCAATGCAAAGCCTGATAAACACATGGGACATACTGATGTGCCTGCAACAGCAACAGAGGGCAAAGATCCGTATCCAGTCTTTGGTCATCAGTAACCGCGTGAAGTGTGAGGAGATTCCCCTGGCTCCCGCATTTGTCCATCACCCCTGCCCATCCTGTTCTGCACCTTGCCTCATTCAAGCAGTCAACCCAGTCTTGCCTCAGTCATGTTATCTTGTTTTAATGCTGGGCAAACTAACACAGTTCCCTGTGGCACAGCCACAGGGAGTGGGGGAGGGCTGCTCTGGTGGAGCTCTTATTGAAAAAGATTACCTAGTGGGAAGAAAAAACATATTTACTTTGTTCCATTTACTTAAATAAGAAAATGCCTGTATTCAAGTTAAATTCAGACTCAAACCCAGAGTATTAGGTATCTGCTGTGACTAGCAACACAAAACGATGCTGGGCAAGCAGGGTCCCACCAACACCACCCTACCAAAAGAGAAGCGTTGGCAGGTCTGTTCCCAGGATCACCAGTACCCACCTGGAGTCCACCCACTCTGAAAGCAGTAACACTGGCCTGCACTGGGGAGGAAAAATAACCTCTGCTGGGGGCTGTGCTTATCCAGCAGCATCACTGCCAGCAATTCTCAGAGACAGGCCAGCCACTCGCTTCCTGGGTGCCAGGTTTTCACCAAATGCATTTCCTCAGCAGTTTTGTACTCCCAGCTCTACCGGGTGAACCAAGCAGTGGTTTAGATTCCTCCAGGATACCTGCTGGCATTAGCAAGAGGTGTCATGCTTAGGCTTCAGCGAAGGTCGTTTAACATCCTTTGTCTTCAGGATAAAAAGAGCAAATCGAGAGAGGGGGACCGCCGGATATCAGCCCGCAGCCTGCATCCCCAGAGATGCAGCGCGGCGGTGTCGGCCCGGCCGTGCAGTTCTCATGCTGGGGACCCACTGGGAGAGGTCTCACATTCAGGTGGGCTGAAAATCAAGAGGAGCCTGTGACCCGCACCCTGCGTCCCAGGCTCCCAGGGCATTTCTGCCGGCCGACCTACAGCTGCTGGCAGCTGGTGAGCTGCAGCTCAGCGCAGCTCCGAAACCACCTCTTCTGGAGTGAAAGGAAACTGTTTTCCTCTTGAGGTATTTTTTGTTCTTACCCGTGGGGTCACTAATAACCACAGCTTTGATCATAATGATGGGGCAGAGCAGGGGTTCCTCCCAGGATATCTAAGCAACATGCAGAAGTCTCAGCAATTTACTCTCTTTCCCCTCGATGAACACATAACGTTGTTTTCTCCAGCACAGAGCACATCCCCTGGGCTACCACAAAATCTGCCTCGGAACGCGACTGCCTTGTGTAACGCTTGCATGGTTTTGGGATGCTCACGGCAGATCGATGTCCTCCCCGCAAGCCAGCACTCGCTGTCCGGGAAGCAGCAGGCAGGGAGGGGACATTTAGTCAAACGCAGCCTCCCTGTTCGCATCCTGGCCCGCAGGACCAGGAGAAAACATCCTTACTGGGTGCTGGGGCTGCTTTGGGATTCGGGATTCAGCACCCGGGGATTGGTAACAAGGACTGGAAGCGAAGGGATCTCCTCCAGTACCCAGCAGAAAGCAGCTGTTTAATAAAAAGCAAACTGGTCACCTGCGAGGGGATGTTGGAGGGCACCCTGCCTTGCCCCTGCCGCAGCTCTGCCCCTTTCCCCCCCCTCCCGTCCCCATCCGCGCTCCCGGGGAGGTCTGACGCTCCCAGGATCCCGCCGTACCATAGATTTATTAATTAATTTAATTAGCAGCCCCGATTAAATATATATACATAAATACACTCCGTGTTCCCACCCGGTCCCCCGGTGCTGTCCCCCAGGGATCACCGCACCGGGATAAGGGGGGAGGGTGCCTGGCGGACCCCACTACTCCCCGGTCGCCCGCACGGTTTCCTCCCGGGAGGATGCGGCTCCCGGAGCATCCCTCCGAGGAGCTCGGCGGCGCGTCCCGGTCCCGCCAGCAGCCCCCAGAGGGACAGGAGCCCGGTGGACAGCGGGCGGGAGGGTGTCCGGGAGTCTGGGCACTAGCTGAGTGGCAGGGGATTTGGGGGTATGTGCCACTGACCATAGTGCTAGCACAG